>JAHZNE010000655.1:0-27980 GCA_027744055.1 Callyntrura sp. NNG-2020
AACAAAAACGTGTGTTTTCACTCCTAATCTTATTATTATGATTACGATTATTTATATTGTTACTGAAAACAAGACACAAGACGAGTACATACATACCTCTACTCTATATACAACATGATGTTCTATTACCAGTTTTTTATTTCTATAAAAAAATTGCACCAAATTTAATATAAAATCCATTCTCAGCATCACCTCACATCACATACAAACAGTGTGCACTGCTTTTTTTTATATAGGGTCAAGGGCCCCAACAAAGAAAAGTTGATACTTTTTCTGCTATTGTGTGGCCCATTATTGCTTTCATTATTCTTGCTCACTCAGCTGTCACTCTACATACACCCTTACAATGCGCTAGTAATTTTTATCATTGATACAGTTTACATTTTTTCCCCTTTTTTTCATAAGAAACCGACACCGAATAAAAGTATAAGCGAGTTTTGAAAAGAAAAATATTTGGTACGTATAAGGCGCGTATGTATGTAGCATCAAGTGATTAACTCTGACTGACAGGTGTAGTTCACGGCAGGAGAGAACACAAAAGAGGAAGGTGGAGAAAAACGTGATTTATGCTTATTACCCTCTTGTTTTGTATTTCCAACCCCTGATTCCTTTTTTACGTAGACGACGATAAGGTGAATATTATTTTTTTTAGTGCACAGACACAACATCAACACGCGGATCAAAAAGAGTTCTTTGTTAAAACGCTGTGCTTTGTTGCTGGCAACGAAAGCCATTCATTTTACCGATTATTTGGCAGAGTACTACAACGTTGCTGCAGAATACTGCTAGGAGATCTACACACTACACCACTACCCCTTTTGGGTGACATATGATGACATCATAAACCATCACTTGATTGTTGCCGTTTCTGTGATGCACACACTGTACGTACAACAGTACACGAAAGACAGATAAATTTTTCTCGCAAGTGGTCCTTTAAAAATGCATAAATTGAAATGACCCTGCGTGTTTGTCCCATATAAGAAGGCGATTTTTAAAGACGTCAAGAAGTGAAGCAAAAAAATGTAAATGTAAATTTAATAATGATAATGATAACAAAGCGCTTGTTATGGGGGAATGTGCCCTGATTAGCAGAAAACATCACAATTTTGCATATTATTATTATCACTCTCCACTTATCTCCGTTCAAAATCCTCCCTGTGTTCTCTTATGCAAAAAAAACGTCGTTCAAATTTTCGTTCTTCAGACATAACTTTATTATGAGCTATGAACAATGCAGACTCTAATTATACCTGACTTATACACACAATAAATTAGACCTACACTTACGTGTGTATCTGTAGGTACTTACGATGAGAATAAGGACTGCCTGTCTGTGTGTGTGTGTGTGTGGGGAAGGACGGATAAGACAAGACAGCGTAATAGAACGATTATTTTGTAATTTTAACAACGCACACAAAAAAACACACACACGGGCAGAGAGAGCGAGAGATTGAAGGAGATGCATATTAAATGCATACATACACAAACATGCAAAACGAACGCGCGCGAGTTATATAATAATAAGAGCCAACATGATAATCCCATTACATCTTATGACTCACATAATCATAAATAACGAACGATAAATTGGAGCTTGGCTTTTAAATAACAACTTGATAATCTCTAACAAAAAAGGAACACACACAAGGAGGAGTGCCACACGTTATTGTACATTTTATGCTGCGCACCATCGTCGTCATCAGCAGAGTGTAATATTTTTTTCTCATTTTTTTTTACATTTTTAAGACAATTTCCTGTAATAGCTCTACATCTTATACGTAGGTAGTACTCGAATATGTAACAAACGGGTAGGTATATATTTTTGTCGAGTACTTTTCTTCTCAGAGAGGGAAAAATGCATCTATAAAGAGAGAACTTGAAAGGGAGTACAAAAGAGGAAAAAATTGTAATAGGGGGTATGTGTAATACACGAACTAAAAACAAAGTTTTCTCATCGTCGTCGTTTCATCGTTATTGCTGTCGTGTTCGTTATAAAGAGGATATAAGTAATGACTTTTGGGAGCAATTCACCTTGATCCTTCTTCCTCCCCCTATTTTTTCCTATTAAATCATTTTTACACCCCAGCTGTTGCTACTGCACAAGTTAATGTCATCATCATCATCATCGTCGTCGTCGTCATCGTCGTCCTCGCTGTGTACAAAGTACGATTTGCTTGATTTTCTTTCGTTTTTTTTGTTGTTTTAATAAAGTAGTACATTTTGGTTCAATATGAATTTAAATCAGTCGGGGTAGTGCAAATATGGACGTTTTTCACTTGGGTTCTGTTTACTTATCTCGCTTCCTATCGCCATCATCATCATCGTCGTCGTCATTGTTCTTTTTTTATGCAGTTTACCTTTACAATATTTTTTTTTCTGGCTTTACTTGACTTTACTAAAATAACTTGGGTTAGGTCTGCGGCAGCATAGTGGTGTACTCACCTACTAAACGCCTGTTTGTCTTTGAGTTGCCTGAAATAACCACTCTTGTGGAAAATCTAGCACACCACAACCAACAGAGTACAAGTAAAAATCCCTACACATACCATGTGCAACTCCGTACACGACTTCAAAAAAAAAGCGTTTACGTAAACTAGCTTATATGTGGGGATTCTTTGTAAGCCTTTTCAACACGCCACGACATGTCAACGTACTACCACGTACGTCAAGCAGGTCTTGAGCAGCAAATCGTTTAATGGTTGGTTGTTAGTTAAGCCGACCTTTTGCAGACAAAATCGGAGATCAGCCTAAACGAACAAGGAAAAAAATATCAGCTCATTTTACGCCAACAGTTTACCTAAAATGTAGAAATGTACGGCGAATAATGAGGATATCAAAATTCACTTTAAAAGACTATATGTGTGTTGTTACCACACAGTACACATACATGTACTCTGTCTGATTTTTATTGCAATTTTTATTCTTGTTCAATTGAAGCCTATTACGATTAATATAAGGACGACGTACATAGTAAGTTCGTTAGGATTGCAGACATTTTTTGAAAAGGAAATTGCTCCGTGCTCTCTGCAAAAAATGATTTCCCATGGGATAACCCAGCATGATGTTATTGTACAATTTTGAAAAAGTTGCAAGTTGTCTGTGAGTTGTGTTGATACTTTGACTCCACAATCATTCCTCATCTCCTGTGAGCTCCTTGTGGCATACCTGTATAGGTAACCATCACTAAAAGTGATGATGATGTTGATGACGAGACGAAACAGATACACCTTTGTACAGGTAAAAAATCATCGTCATCGCCATCATCATCCTCCTTCTCACATCAGTTCAACTGACTTCGTCATAATGAAGCCTCTTAATACCCCTTTATATTCCCATTAAAGCAGGATTCTTATGACTTATACTACAATAATTCCGGTTTATCATAAAAATTCCTCCTGCCTCAACTTATGCGCCAGAGCAGCAGCCGCAGCAGCAGCTTCGCAGACATCCATGTCCAATGGGGTATCCATGCCTGGCAAAGAAGTGCAAGCCCAACCTTTATTATTATCAACCTTACCCAAGAGAAACATCCTGCATACAAAACCAACCAACTAACAACGTTCACGAATAAAACGTAAGTAGACAAGTAAAATTATATTTTTTACACAAAAAAATAAAATTCTCCTGCTCCCTCGCTGCTGCTGCTGCTGCTCGCTTCTCCACGTTCTCTGAATTCAGTCGTTCGTGTATTTTTTAAACCAAGGGGCAGACAGGAAATAGGTTTTGTTGCTGCTGCTTTGTATTCTTATTCTGCAATAACCCCGCTTCCTTCCCTTTCGTTCTCTCTCTCTCTCTCTCTCTCTCTCTCTCTCTCTCTCTCTGTCTGAGCAATAACCTCTGTATGAAAAATCTTGTTCTTCTGTATTCTACCACCATACCTTTAAAATAGTTGCATTTGGGTTGCTCTATGGATTTAAGCTACCATAATACCACATAAAATGTTAATATCATCCCCCATCCTCCGCACCACCACCGGTTGCACCTCTCCTCTTATATACCATCGACGTCGTCGTGGTCGTTGGGGTTGAAAAGAGAAGGCAGCGCAAAGTTAAATTTTTTTGGCATGTTTAACTGGTAGTAGTCACCGTATCATTTCTTTTTGTGTTATGGGTTGTGAAATGAAAAGCAAAAGTATTACGATAAAATAAAACGCCATAATATTGCAGTGTGTTCCGTATACTCACAACAACAAACCTCTATAAAGCACACACATGCGCGCGCGTATGCGGCAATGTGTCTAAAAAATATATATTTTTCTTCTTCTGCCACTTCAACTCTCCATGTCGCTTTTTACAAGAATCCATTCCGCCAAGCAAGGCGCGATAACACGATCATGATAATACAGCATAGCACATCATAAAGTAGAAAAGGAGAAGTAATGTTATTGTGAATGAGCCGCAATAGAAGGAAAAAATGTGATAATCCTTTTGTAAAGCGAGTTGTATAATAATGATGATGATAATAATAATAATATTTCATTTTATTTGCCTACTGTCACTACTACTAACTGTTTTGGTTGTGTACATGTTATAGTGAATTATAATTTGTGGTTCCGCTACAGCTTCTTTTGGGAGTGCATTCATGCATCCTGTGTAATGCTGCACTAGATAGCTGCTGTTGCATTGAAAAGTGGCAAACAAAAAGACAAAACGCGAGGTATGTGTGTGTGTGTCTATAATGTACGGACGGTTGGAAGCCGGAGTTAGTTTTGTCGTTGTCGTCCATAAAAAGAGAAAATGAGCCAGACAGAGAGAGAGAGACAGAGGGGGGAGGGATGCAAACATTAAATGAGCAACAAGCGATGATGGATGATGGATTTGTAAATTTATGCATAACGCATGGCAGGTAAAGGTATTAGAGTCACCTCACCAGCAAAAATAATGATGATAATCGTCAGGCTCAAAAGGCTACCAGTATTTGCTTCACTTTTATTTCCGAGCTACCGCGTCTCTCCACGTGACTAAACGCGTATATATACACAGGGAATTAGGAATATATACCCCGCTTTAACGTGCGTGCGTGAGTAAGAGCACAAGTGTGTGTGTATTTTATCACTTGTGCGAACAATAAATTTTTTAAAGACCTCAACAGCCGCAGAGCAGCGTCAACAAAACAAAAAACGTCTCTCTTCTAGGTATAGAGCTTCTTCTTCTCGTATATCACTTTGTATCGTGTATCCTTCTCTCTCTCTCTCTAGTGGCCTGTTCGCGTCGTGCTCAACAATAACGACTCACGACCAAAAAGGGATTTTTATATTTGCAATTTGAAAATTGAAAGAGAAATATAATGGGTAATAGGCAGGCAGGAGTCATAAAAGGAGTTTGGTGATAGGATGAGATGCTAAGGCTGCTGTTGCTGCTGCTGATGATGATGATGATGATTATAATGATGATAGGATTCTCTGTTGAAAGTTTTTATAACTGTTGACTTACTGACTGACTGAACCAAAGGCCTAAAGGGAATTAAAATGAGCAGCAAATGTAAATACCATCACCACCACCATCACCATCATCATCAACATCATCATCCCTTCGACAGAGGCAAAACATTCCACTTGACTCTTCATATTTTTTCAAACAGTAGGAATATAGGCAGACGATGAAATAAAAGAAGGAGCAAAATACGAGATGCAGGAGAGCGCGAGAGGAAAAGAAAACGTGAATTGAATCTTTTCCTTTGTAACAATACACAAAAATATTTAGGCTTTTAGATTATATATCACTTTTTAATATCCTCTTGAATGTAATGCGAGAGAGAGAGAGAGAAAGGCAAAAAAAACTTCTTACGTGAATCTCTACAAAAAATATGTATAAGACCCATCCTCCTGCACCTCATCATAAAGTAATAATAAAAATTTACTAATGACGCGATATAATTTGATTTTCAAAAAATTATAATGCAGACGCATACATTCACATTAATACACATGCGATACATAATAGAATATTCGAAATCAAAAAAAGGTTTCCTCTCTCGCTCCTCGCTGGCTTATTATTTTGCATACCCAAAAAAGCTGCTGCTTCTCCCCCTGTACTACTACTACTACTACTACTACAGTTGTTGTGATAATGATAAAGAAAGGATATTGCCATGTATTAAAATTGCATTTACTGCACCATTTCTATTCATTAGAAAAGGAAAAAAGGTAATACCAGCATTTTTATTCTCCTTTTCTGTTTGTTACGATTTGTTACGCAGTCAGCCCAAATAAAAAAAATAGTTGACTGCAAACGTGAATTCGATACGAATTGTGCGTGTAGTACTTTTCGTATTGTTGTTGTTGCGTTGCATTATCATCATCATGATCATCAGAAGCAGCAACAGCATTACTACTTTTGATTATTATTATGCAGCTGTGCAAATCACTATTTTACTACGTGTATTATTCACACACACAGAGAGAGAGAGAGAGGAAGAGAGAAGACGAAACAAAGTAGAGATGGATGGAAAGTGTATTATGTACGCCTAAATGTACCTACCGAGATAAAAATTGCCTCTCTGTACTACTGCTAGACTAATAGAAGGGTTTAAAGAGAGAGAGAGAGAGAGAGATGAAAACGAAAAGAGGCACAAAAAGGAAAATATATGGAAAAGGAAAAAAATCTCTCTTTTTTACTACTGGCATTTACCTATTCTTATCAATTGTGAAAATCTTTTAGCTCAACTGGAGTATCTAATTTTTACCTGATGATTGTGATAAATATCGAGAGAAATAATACTACATTTCACAGGGGATTGCAGTAGTGGGGACGGTGTATGTGGCGCAAGAGCGGTTGGAATTTTTTTTATAAAAATATTTTTTTTATAATTTTGCTAGAATGCTGGGCTGAGCACACAAACAGGAATTTTGTTCCAAAACGTGTAGTCAGAGTAAGACAGGAAGAAAGCTGCTGCGGCAAAAGTAGACTTGAGTAATATAACAGACGTATCCTTAATGATGACGCAATCATAATTTACGTTTAGAAGCTCAAGTGGTAGGGGAAGTCTGCAATGCAACACACAGTCAGTTGATCCATTTAGCTGGTATTATTATTTTTATTGCTGCACTTTTATTACGTATTGTGTGTGTGTGCATTTATACAGGAATTGTTCAAGGGAGAAATAAAAGAAGGTTTAGTTTCAGGCCGACAGAGAGTGGCGGTGTGGCGACTTTGGCAGTGATCATCCTCCCCTCTCCTCAAGATGATGGAACGAAAAATCAAGCATCCGTGTAAAAAATGCCACGTGTAAACCCAGAACGAACCACAGACCGTCCACTTCGTAGATGCACTTTCAAATACACAGCCAGTCGGTCAGCATACGAGTTCATCGTGTCTCTCTCTCACACACACCACACGTTCGTGTGTATGCAAGCATGTCAGGATTATATCAAATTCCCATGAAAGGGCTATCCACTTGAAAAGTCGTCTTTTGGTCGCCATTGTGTAATTCTAGTATTCATCATTGACTATTTGAGTTATTGTACAAAAAAACCTGCACATGGAGAGGGGCACTTGAATGATGGAAGAACAACCTGTGAAAAAATTATAAGCATTTCATTCTCCGTGTTTATTCGTTTATTCTTTGTCACGATTCCCTCCCTCTTTCTTTCTCTCTCTCTCTCTCTCTCTCTCTAACAAACACAGAATATGTTTCGTGAGCATTTTCTCCAGCTCAAGTTTCTTTTAATTCCTTTCCACTTTATCGGTGCACATCTCCCAGTTACAAATACACACATACCTAGTACCTACGTACCTACCTACCTACACACTCACATGATGCCAGTAAAAAAGTGCCAATTGTGTTTGTTTGTCTGGCAGGAGGAAAAATGGAATGCCAAGGATTATATTTAGGAGAGAAGAATGGAAATGAGACATTGAAAATAAAGTCACTGTGTGACTCGTATAGCTTTTGATGTGTGAGTAAATGCTGCATTTTCAACTGCATTTTGCCTGCAGGCAGCAGCATAACATCATCCAGAGAGAGAGAGAGAGAGAGAGAGAGAGAGACGCGATGAACGTGTGGTTATTCACAATCCATTCTGCCTGTCCATTCCTCCAGTGATCTGTGGTTGTGTCTGTGTGTGGAAGAACGTGATACACAATACGATGACCAAGAGAGATATGACGTCTTTTTGAATGTGTGTCGGTCAACCAGTGTTCAGAGAGGAGGGAGGGAGAGAAAAAAATTATGCTCAAACGGACAAAACTGCCTCGAGCAAAGTACCCGATGCTTTTTTTCTCCTCTTTTCCCTTTTTCTTTCTGTTTAAACAGACGAAACACTTTGCGTTTTTGTCTATACACTCCACTCGAGCATGAGCGACAGAGAAGGAAAACGGATGCGTCCATTTGAAGGCACTTTGATGGTTTAGCCCCCACAACCAGCGCCATTTGCAGCAAAGACATTTTATTAGTAATACATACTTGTGGCATACATGCTTCAGGTACAACACATATTACCTTACATTCCTTTATTTTTTTTACACCTTCGGTTGGAGTACGTCAAGTCTTTAAGACGAAAATAGAAGGGGGTGAAGAATAAAAAACGAAAACGACCAACTGACCAAAAATGTAATATTGAAATGAGGAGGGTTGTTGTGCGGTGGCGGCGACGACGACGATGCAATGATGCATTTTAGTTCTGCAGCAGAGACGTACATATAGGCACTCACACTGCATATGTATCCCCTCTAGAAAAAAATGTGCTGCCTCACCTTCACCTCCCTCCTCCACTGCCTTTATTCTTCGTATAACTAGGCTGAGTAAATAAAAGATTGTGTGTCTTTGTGCAAGGTGCATCTTCAGTTTTCTTTTATCATCGTCGTAACCCTTTTTTATCCATGCAACTCAACAATAGATTCTACTCAAACTGTATTGACGCACAGGATACGGACAAAAACGCATAGGAATAATAATAACAAGGAGATCAGGCTATTTATAAGCGTTTGTCTTCTCTAAAAAATCAGATTGTTACCTCGTCCCCAGCGTTCCTTTTAAAAATGACTTGTACAGTGTCTTATAGTTGTAATAGGTGATGTTAAATGATTACAGAAGGAGGATATGTCGAGAGGGATTCCGGTCCTCCTTTTCTAACGAGCTATACGCATAGTAGTGTGCAGGTAGACACCATATACGACCATAATGAGATGCAACTGGGGTTTAAGATGCTCCTTTTTACACATATTTGTTCAACACATCGTGTGAGAGTCCTCAATATTCTTGAGGAGATTATTCTCTCTCTTCCACCCCGTGTGTGTACTGTTCTATCATTTACTTGACATTCAAGCAGGAAAAAATGGCTTTACCATTTCTGATGACTGTTTTTGATCGTGTCCTCTTGACCATTTAAAAAATCAATGTTAAATAGCATGTACCCTTTTAACGATTTCCCCAACGGCAAAATCACCAACACATAGGAGGAGGAGGAGGAAAATCGAGACAGGATAAACAATGGTGGTAAAAATGTTGTTTATTTAGTGCATCGTTATCTAAACAACATTAAATGAAATAAGCAAATAAACAACGTTTATTGCGCTAAGTAGCTGGTTATGTATCTGTCGTGGAGGAAAACACAAAGCGAGTTTGTCTCTTGTGTTTGTCCACAGCGTAATTTATGGGGTCGTTAAAACGAACGTATTATCTATATTAAAGAGCTAATACCACTACCAACCACCACCACGCTTCTCAAGATAGCCCCTCTTGTTTGAGGAGACGTTGTACAGCTACCCTATCCCAGCTCTCTAGACTAGACCACCATCCATAAATCGAGAGAGAGAGAGAGAGAGAGCCATCATAAGGTTAAAAATAGTGAATGGAGCAATTTATACCATTTTTCTTCTGTTATTGCGCCGTCGCACATTAATCATCTCAGGATATGAGATGGCACGGATCAACGATCCCAGAGTCGTCTATAAAACGACTAACTAGTTAACTCTGCATGTTTGTTTGTTGTGTTGTATAAAAAGTAATGCTTTTGTGGTGGTGGGACAGTGTGGGATCAAAATGGTAAAGGCGCAAAATAAACCAACGCCTACAACAACAGAAACAACAGCAGGACCCAAAAACGTTATGGCTAGCGGAGAGTTTATAAAAATAGACACGAGGAGGGACACACCACAACTAAAATACAAAGTGTACAGAGCCGCGGTAGATAAATAAAAGTTATATCATATCGTCATATAACGATCGTTTAATTTTTTCGTCGATGTGCTCTGCAGTACAGTAACGTGTGTGTGTCTTTTTACAGGGATGGAAATGAAATACTGCAGACTAGGATTAGGATGATGACTGTGGTGATTATAGGAGAAGCGCATTGAAATGGTGGACGAGGATGATGATGATGACGACGACGAGCTGAAATAATTCTCTGGTTGGGAGGCATACGAAACGAACCTCCATGGTTCCGGTGGCCGTGATGACCATGAGTCATGCCTTGTGCTGCTGGTGTGTCGTTAAATATTTCGCAGTAGTGAACAAAGTACCACGTATTGCTACTACACGGGAATAGAATTTTTTTACAGCGTAATTTAGATTACTGTGTGGTGTGTGTAGGTATTAATCTGCATTCATCTTCTAGGTACTCCACAGCCATTTACCAACCATGTGAGATGTGAAAGAGATGGTGGTGTTGGGCAATAATAATAATTTTTTGAGTTCATAATGTCATCTCTCGTCGTGTGCATATTTTTTTTAGTTTTTCCGTCTTGCCACATGCGTTCAACCATTTGTGTGTGCACGAGTGTATTATTATTACTGTTACCTCTCGCGTTAGATAACTTGTGCTTGCAAGTCTTCTACTGCAAAAATGGGCACCAACTCTATTTAGTTCATTCACGAAGACTCATTTAAATTGTACGTGTGTGGGTGGAGGATTGATTTATGAAATATAATTTTGATTACTCTCCTCTTTGCATCCAGCAAATCTATAATAATACGTAATAGCACACACATATAAGATCCAATCCCTCTCTCTCTCTGATCTACAAGACCATTTGGGTGAGTCCACCATTTCAATCAGACGTGCCAATCAACATCAACACCATTTCCATCATCACCGCTTGTCACATTATTAATCCCTTTCTGTGCAGAATTGACTGATAAAATAGGAATTCAGTATTCCACTGAAAGGAAAAACAACTCAGGGAAGATACAGAGAGAGAGAAAAAACGAATCAACGAGAAACACGCACTTTGTATCTTCGAAATTACCTATCTACAACCCAGTTTGCTTTGCCATTTCCATGAATTTATGCCCGTCCGCGAGAAAATTGTAGAAGGACACCCGTACAAAAGGGCATTCACCATCCATCAGAGCTCGTCATGACGCATTCATCAATAAAATGCTGCCTTTCTTTCTCTCTGCATCAAGCCCAACCACCACTATATATTATCTTGCGCATTTCAAATAATTCATTCCTTCCACCACCCAATAATTACTTAATCATGTCAACTTGTCAATTTGCGTCCATACGTATGGAGAACACGTTTATAGTGTTGTTCACATTATCATTAAGAGTTCCTTTCATTTCAAGCCCATTCGATGCGCTCTTTCTCTCAGCAACATCCACATTTCACATGGACACCATCACCACCACCACCACCACGACTAAAACCAAACCTAAATATTGAGAGTACAAGTACCAAGACACGTCGTCGTACGTTTAACCCAGACTTAAATTTGTTCCCGTCTATCCGTCACATCACACGAACATCCTCCTCTCCTTTCGTTCCTCTATCGCTCAACTAGATCGAAAAAATTATCTTTGGGTTCCCCAGATAATGTTGAGCTGCGGTTGATAAGGAATATTATTATGACGGGGATGGTTTGAGAAAAGAGGGAGAAGAAGATGTGACATAATTAATGGGTGGTGGGATGATACACACAAGTGGCTAGGGCTGTTTCAGAATAAAGGCGGAAATTTATTACAAGCCAGGTAATTACCATCATATTCATCAAAAAGAAGACAACCAACACACATTTTTATCTCTCTCCACTTGTCGCTATCATCTCTCTCTCTCTCTCTCCCTGTTTTTTTGTTGAAATAAATGCAACATCAAAGTGGTTGAAACGCTGGCGGAAATTTTATGGCCTTCTTCACAATGCAAACAAACAAACGAAAAACGCACACGTAACGAGCAATCACACACTCCCTGTGAGAATGACTATAGATGTTCCAGATAGATGGTTTTATTTGAAGGACGTGACTAAAAACCTGGTTTCTGTACAGACAGTCAGTGGTATCATCATCATCAGCATCATCATCCTCACTCTATCTCATAAGTACCAATAGCGATACACATTTTAAATGATAACAAAAACAGAAAAATAGCAAGAACATCTACTAACCACGTAACAAACACGTTTTCAAAGAATAAAACACTGCAATTAATTATGAACTACAAATGTTTAATTTTCGGCTACATAATAGACCTTGTGTAGGTACGTAACACTTGAGTAGCTAGGTATAGGTTGCAGGTAGTAGGTACAGAGAAGCGAGAGTCCCAGGGAAACTTTAAAGAGGTTTCAATTAGAAAGAATACCACGATCGACGACGATACGTACACATTATTACCACCGCAAAAAAAAACAAGTCCATTATAATTCCATCCGGTAGCACTTTACAGAAGCCTTCTTCCCACCATCATCACAAAACGGTCATCGTCATCATCATCATCATCCTCTCATGATCATCAACATCACATCATATCAATAAATTTTAATGTATCTAGTAATGTGTCTCTCTACAAACAAAAAACACGGTAAATGTATAGGTATCTCTGTTGGGAATCTACCAAATATGGCGTTATTTGCTGTTGCTGCCCGGTATGCACATTATTTATTTATTTACTTTTCCCCTTCACTACGCTCCTGCTCGAGTCAAAGACGACGACGTCATTTTTAATGATCTTTTATTAACATTCCCCTTATTATTACTACTACTACTCCTACTTCTCTCATTCTTTAGAACGGTCGATGTTAAACAAAAAAAATCCCTCTGATCAACTGATAAAAGTATTTTTGTGCGTGATGGTCCTTATAATGTCTTGTGTGTCTAAAGGCTCCTCATCATCGCATCACCCGGTGTGAGAAAGCCTGTCTCTATGTGTGTACAAAAACGGCTCACAATCATCATCATCATGATCATCATCATATTACATGTAGTACCTTAATGTGCGTTTGTCTGTCCGAGGCAATTATATTGATTGCCATTATTCACAGAACCTGACACATTCAGCAAATAAATTGATGATGCTTATTGTATTGCATATTTACTATTATCCTGGCCTGTCTACCACAGTCTGTTTGACACTGTGCGAGAGAGACAACTAAAAAAAAATAAAATAAATCAAAATACAAATAAGAAATAATAATATTAGTTATCTTCTCTACCCATCCGAAAAAGGATATGCATAAATCTTCCACATGTCTATACATAAGGCAATAATCAGCATCATCGTCGTCGTCGTCGTCGTGGTCATCGTCATCATTAAATCTCCTCTTTAAAATACCCCCGCATCTTCGTCGCGTCATTCATCCGAACGCACATTTTTCTTCTTTTTGTATTATTATTTACGGTGTGTAATAGAGATAGGAAGATCATGTCCAAATATAACAAAAAAAAGAAGATGCATGGCTGCTTTCCCTTAAACGCCGACGACGACATGATGAGAAGTATTGAGAAAGCTGATCCGATAAAGGAAGTAAAATTTGGGGGTGATGATGATGATGATAATAACGTCTAAATAAAAAGGAAGATGCTGTGCACACATTCAGTAAATGAGTAATGAAGGTTGTTTTTTACATTTGGAGACAAGCATGAAATACATGTGCACTATGACTATTGTCGAGTATTTCATAATATTAAAAAATGATGATATGATGATGGCTGAGTTGTTGCAAGTACTAATGGCGTCTTCATCAACGTAAGACGCCCCAAGTCGACGTGATCGCTAGTGTATAGTTGCAGTAATAGTAAGGCAATGAACCATAATCACTCCCTTTTAGCTCCCTGTACGCCGTACTATTTAACTTTTAAAATTTTATTTATTTTTTCTCCTTGAAAATGCGCCTTCCCATTTTTTTGGGACGTCTCTTGAGCAAAGACAGATAATATTCCCCTTTGGCAGATTTATGCATTTCACTTGAACAAAAAACGTATTTCTCTCTGTCTTGTGGTGCCAGTGCCACTGCCCTGCCAGGCTACCGTATCATCATCCCATCAGCTTCATTCCATCCCCAGGATCACTTTTCCGACATTTATACACGCTACGTGCATGAGAGACTGCGCAGATTAAAAATGTTGAGAGTGTGTGTCATCATCGAAGTGATCTTTTACTGCGTTTTGGTAGTTATGTGACTTTTCTGGGGTAAGTGATTCCTTTTGATACAGGGATATGAGCACGGGCTTTTTTCCTAATTTTTTGTCTTTATTCGTCGATAGCAGCAGTGTCGGCATTAACTATCGCCGCGGTAGCAACAGTTGTGCCAGTAGTTTCCTCAGAAAACCCCTCTGCAAAAGAAATATTTTTGTCTTTTCCTTTTCCCCCGCCTTGGTGTACATATCAAGTACCGCACAGCCAACGGCAAAAGCGACACTGTATGTATAAACCTCTCATCAGCTATCGCAGCAGCCGGTGTGCAGACAAATGACTGTAGCGTGATGACGATAAAGAATAGGAAAACGGAAGAAAGGATTTATAAAGATTCATCGGAGAAGATGCTGCTGCTGCTGCTGATGGTAATCATACCGTGCAAGGCATTTTATTTACAGTTTTTACTATAATCGACCTGTCGTCCTCCCCGTCCGCAGAGAGATACTAATATGGTGGTAGTACACAAGTGGTTGTGTGTATGTGTGTATTTGTCTAGGATAATATATAATGCTGACATCATGACAAGCGATTGATGTCAAGGATGATGATGACGATGATGACATGACGATGCTCTTGGAATGTTCCGTTCCATCTCGCGGTATTAAAGCATTCACGACGACGACAACAACAAAGAGGAACATGATGATGATATGATATATCGTGTGCACATTACATCCTCCGAGGAGTACAAGTAGTAGTGTTACGTCGGGTTGTAAGCAAGCAACATAGCTGTTTTCTTTTTCTGTGTAACAATAATAAATAGTAATAATTTGGGCATGATGGGAGAGAGAGAGAGAGAGAGAAAAGCCCCGTGTCTGTGGTAGTAAAAAGGCATAAAACCACACAACACAATTCAACGCCAAACTATATTATGGCTGCACAGAAAACTATTAACAGCAACAATGACTTTTCCTCCGAATAGTCGTGATTCGTGACGATGTGTATAGCGGACTGCAGAGCAGAGATGACGATGATGATGATGATAGAGGCGCAAAAGGAGAGAATTTTGCCGACAAGAAAATGAGTAGCTATTGAAGAAGGTGTTAAATGTACACGTTTATTGGGGCTCTTTTCTCGTCCATTTTCCGGCAGGCACTCACATATTGCGCAAAAGGTACACTTTTATGGGCCATTTTCTTGATCCATTCTCTCTCTCTCTCTCTGGATGAAAAAGAAAATGAGGAAAAGTTTTAAGGGAGAGGCGTCCAAAACGCCATAAAATATGCTTATGTTTTCGTGTAAAATTTTATGAACACAAAAGAATATTGTGGGTCGGGAACGGGGGAGAAATTTGGTTAAAATCCCTGGACAATTGGTCATAAAAGTTAGGTAGGAGCGATATAAAGTTTCGTTATTTTTGAGAGTTTCGAGATGTGAACTACTAGGAATTTTTTTCCCTATAAAAACTTTTCCTAAAATTTTCAGTTTCTACCAGCGAGAGAACTCTCATTTTAAGTACAGTTAAAAGTAGACGCCGAAAGAGGGTAAAGACTTTCATTGTGAGGCGGTAGCACAGCCCAGCTCTACAATAAAACCTAACTTCCCGCACGATTATCGCAGAGAAAAAGGTTATGGCATTCCCTTGTGTCAGGGGATGTATTCTTTGTATGTAATTTCAAAAAATGTAGTNCATTGTGAGGCGGGAGCACAGCCCAGCTCTACAATAAAACCTAACTTCCCGCACGATTATCGCAGAGAAAAAGGTTATGGCATTCCCTTGTGTCAGGGGATGTATTCTTTGTATGTAATTTCAAAAAATGTAGTAATTTCCCACGTTTGAGGGTAATATTATATACTACTCATTATTACAGGGAATGACAATAAAGAACCAATGATGATGATGATGATCATCATCATCATCACGACGTGCAAAGCTTGATCACCGTTCCCATCCTCGCAAAACGCGGAAAAGGACAAAAAAGATGCAGAAAAAATGAAACAAAATAAAAATCTTGTTTCTTGTGTGTGTATCCCCGGTAGAACATCTCCTGACGGTGTACATGTATGACATTGTCCTGTTCCCCCCTTACCCCCTTCGTCTTCGTGATGAACACTCATTTAACGATGACGAGATAGGGAAACTTGTTTCTCGTGTGTGTATCCCCGGTAGAACATCTCCTGACGGTGTACATGTATGACATTGTCCTGTTCCCCCCTTACCCCCTTCGTCTTCGTGATGAACACTCATTTAACGATGACGAGATAGGGAAAATGTGACGACAGAAAAAAGGAAGAGTAAAGAGAGTTCATAATGCACACAGAAATTTACCAAGAAAAGTAGCAACTACTACTACGTCGACTACGCGACTTTATTCAGTCAGAGGTTTTTTCTCTCTAAAAAACACAACTTGGTTTGATGCTCTTTCTTGTGGCTGGCTCTTTTGTTCATTTTCTTGTGACTTTTTTGTCCTTTCACGTAAGCACACATAAAACATACGAGAGGTATCGTACATCTCTCTCTCCCCCTCTAAACATGAAGCATGACTGTTGTCGATGATGATGCTCATTACTAAACTCTTCACTTTTTCCTTTAATTTTTACCATTTCAAATCAAAGAAAATGAATCAGGATTGGCTTGATTGTACACACACATCACTGCGCGACTCGTCATCATCACCATCATCATGTTACATGTACGCCAGGTAAAAAGGCGAGTCCAAAGGCAAAAAAGGAACACATGTGCGCCGTGTGATGAAGAAGACAATTGTATTTTTGCTGAAATGAGCAAAGTAAAAGCAAAAAAGACTTTATTTGCTCTTACTTTGTTGGTTTTTTGCAGCGTATCATGAACACGAGAACACGTAAAATGTGTTGTTGTGTGTTGTCTTTAACATTGTTTATGTTGTAGAGGAGTTGGTAATAATGATATATGCAACAGATCATCATCATCATCATCATCTTCGTATTATCATCCTCCCAGGATGAGAATGGTGTTTTACATGGGGCCAAAAGGGATGAGGATGATGTTAGGCATCGGAATAGAGGGACAAGAGCAGCAGAGCATCAGCAGCAAAGAATATTTTGTATGAATGAATGGTGTGATGGTAGTCCTGTTTTTGTTGTTGTTGTGATTGTTCGTCTTGTTCTGTTGTGCCCAGTCAAAAAGGCAACACATCAAAAAACCAACACCGCCAGTCACGTATTTACATATACACACGTACACGGTACCTACCTACGAATTACAGCTCCTCTCAGCGCTATAAAGTCAGTCAAGCAGGGGAGGAAAGAGAGAGAGAGAGAGAGAGAAAAGAAAAGAAGACGGAAGACATGACAGATTCGGGCATGATCCAACATTCTATTACAATAACAGCATTACAACAATAATGACCGAAACGAATTAGCAAGTTGGTGTGTTATGGTGTATTACCAGAGAGAACATATTATGCCGGGATGGTGGTGGTGGTGGTGCTGGGGGTACAAGTGACTTTTGACGTCGCATCTTCTTTACTAGTTCCTAACAAAAGCGAGAGATTGTAACTTTTTTCAACAATGGAGAGAAATATGGGCTTCATTATTGGTTATTCGAAAATACGCTGGTGTTGGGTTCGTCAGTTTGGGAGGAAGACAAAAAAAATACGAAGAAGGAAGTCGGTGGTACCCATACAACAACAACCAGTGATAAAGGGTTCATGTGGCCATGAAGAGGAGAAACGGAAGGAGAGGAACAATGTCGCATCTTGAAACCTACTCCGGTCACGGTGTGGTGACGCACAAAATGAAAAGAGGCTGGGATGGGACACACGGGGACCGGGATCGGAATGACAATGTCGAGTAATCAAGTACTAGATGGGGACGTTGTCAAAGAATCTCTGAGAATTTTTCTGGGAATCGTAGTCCGCTATATAGCACGCCCTATTTGAAAGAGGGAGAGTAAAAAGACACAATGGAGATTTTATGGCGACCTAGAAAACCCACAGGAAATTTGTGTTTGGTCGGGGGTGCTGTGTGTCCAAGAGGTTCGCCAAGAAGAGAGCAAAAGGGTAAATTGCCAATTGTGTTGGCAGTAAAATCACGTATAATTTTAAAGGTAAATATTGAAGAAGCTTCAAAAAACGCTGAAGCAGTGTGTGTGAGTGTCGCCGTCCTCACAATAGAATTTCCTTGCCTGTCTCATTAACAACTTAACGCGAAACCTTTTCAACTCACACATTCTTAAAGACGTTTGCTTTATTACGTATATCATCTACCGCACACACACCGTTGCAAATTTAAGAACGTGCCAATGTTGTATTCACGGTTGGTTTTTTTCCAAGGTCCTCTCACCACGGTTATTTTCAACAGACTCGCTGGTTGAAAGGTTGGCATTGCTTCAATGACACTTGTTGTTCCCTTCCAGAGGGAAGGGATTAGCCAATCTTTTTAAGATGTCTCGTGTACCAAAATATACACGTTTTATTTTCAATTTAAGGTAATCCACCCTACAGCAAACGAACAGAACTACAGAACTGTACCATAATTTTGCATAAAAGACACAAACAAGCCACCCCACGTCCTGATCCTCGTTTTCTCGTCTTCCTATCCTCCCTTTCAATTACAAGTCTCCCAAATCACCCTAAATTATTAACAACCTATTCAACTATCTCCGCTTGTAACGCGGACGCTAAACCCTTCTTGTTGGTAATCTCCTAGAATTCGTTACTAAAACGTTATTTATTATTGAAAACCCCGTTCCCCCAGAAAATCACTCCATCAAGGTTAATAGCACCACCACGGAAAATAACGAAAACCATAAAAAAACAGCAATTTTGCGGGAAGCTCTGATGAGATGAGATGAGACTAATAATAATGAAGGGAGCCTCTCATAATACCAAGAAACGAAGAAAAGAAAAAAAAAGAATCTTTCACTTTACAGTACACTTTGGACTTCTAAATATTTAAAGCACCGTCATCATCATCAGCAGCAGTAGCAGCAGCAGCAACAACAACAACAACATCATGATCGCAATCCTGACAAACCATAATATCTATAAAAAAAGTTGCCTGATTTCATCAAGAGCAATTTCCTACCTTGACTTTTTACAACAAAAAAATTAATTTGATGAGCTACCTATATATACAAGACAGCGTAGGTACGTAGTAAAGTAATATCGTTTTTAGGTAACTGCCACGCAGTTGCAGCATTACCAGGAAAATAATAATAATAATAATAAGAGATAAATAACGTTACATAATGCATCTTAATTTCGTTACAACAACATGAGCACATCAGCAAGTCTAATAATAATAACAATACAAGACAAAAGAATGGAACCGTTTGTTCGGTACAACTTGAAAGAGAGGCTGCTATAAAACTTACTCGTTCTTTCATCTCTTTCTCTCTCTCTCCTCTCTTTCGCTTCTCTCTTTCTGATGTGGTGTAAGTCAGCAAGAACACAGGTAATATTGTGCGGTGGTGGTATAGTGTGAGCATATTTTTTCCCTCTTAAGAAATTCACTTTGGGATACAACGACAAAACACAAAACAGTACAGCTACTTTTACTAGTTGTTGTGATGCTGCTATGCTGCTGCTGTTGCTACCTAGTAAACAGAAGCTTTTTTACAATAGGCAATCAAGACTGACAGGTAGTACGACAAAGCACCACATAGCCAGGAGCAGAGCTGCACATTATATCCCGTCATCATTATCATCATCGTCGTAGTAGTTGTAGTAGTCGTAGTAGTAGTAGTAGGGGAGTAGTGGTGTAGTATCATAGGAAGTAAAAGTAATAATAATAACAATACGTAATGAAAAGAACACGGAACTCATTTTTCCTTCTGAATTAGCAATTACACTCAATCCCTCGTCAATAAGGTAGCTATAGCTGTCCTTGGTGTAGTATATGGGAGTGCGCGAGGAAAAAGGACGCGACGACGATAAGCCAGGGAGAGGATGGTGATGATGATGAGGTCCATGATCTGACGAGGACGAACAACGAGACGATAGAGGAGAAAATAAAAAGTGGCGTTTTTTTTACAAGAGTGTACGTGTAGTAGCTGTTTCTTTTTATTCTCGAAAGGCTCATTCTGTTGTGCTCGAGAGCACAAGGCGCGTTTTGAATTGCCTGGTACCGGTACCAAACAGCAAAGGGAGAAAATGTGCATGATGGTAATGATAATAATAATCAAGAGGAAACAACAATGGAGGCACCTTAAATAACAGCACCAAACAGTCGCCCTCCTCTCCCTCTCTCCTCGTGCATAATAAATCAGAGAGTGATGATGACGACGACGATGACGATCATCCCTCAATTTATTTTTGCGAGGAGGCTGAGACGTTCTATGTGATGGAATGCCACACACAAACACACAAGCACGTATGATGCGCGGTGCACGTCTCACTATTCAACAATGTCGTTGGGTGCATACAGGAAAACGTCATCGTTGGCACTTTTTCTTCAAAAAAAATAGTGCAGCTTAAATAACAATTTTAGCGAAGACTTTGCTGGCGAGCGTCTACATTAGCAGCAAGGAAATCGAAGTTCCGCCAGCCCATTTTTTGGAAGCACGTGCATCCTCCGCTCTCTTTCTTTGAGTTCATTTTTATTTTTAATCTAAATTATTAAAAACATTTTCTTTTATCTGTGAGCTGCCAACTGTCCTACTTGATATGATGAGGTATCCCCAACAAACAAAATTACATCAGCCAGTAGGTACTATTAATAGCATTACTAAACACCACTTTGTTAACGACATCCCTCTTATCGTCCAATAATTATTTGATCAACTGTTGTGCAAGCGATTATGCATGATTCGATTCCCTATCAACATTGTGATCGTCCTATCAGTCATTCACGATCATCATCATCATCATCATCATCATCATCATTCTCCCTATCTATATAAAGGAATACCCCGCCAGATAGCCCATAAACACAGGCGGGTTGGAATTGCTAAAGTGGTCACGTCATCGAACAGGTCCTGAGAAAACATTATTAGCCTACGCATTTTCAAATCACGGTACTCTCTAAGTATTATTATCAGTAATATCACAATCACATCACCTCATCAATAATAATATCACCGCCAGTACAACTAACGCTACCACCATCACCGCTGGTGATTCTCGTCTAGTGATAAGCGCTCAACGAAACAAATGGCTGTGTAGACTGTCCCTCTGTAGTGAGAGTCGGTTTCTCGCAGACGAAATCAAAACGACAAGAGCTTTTAGAACACACAGCCTCACGTACCAGTTAGTTTCATTATTATTATTATTATTATTACCGTAACACATACATACATATCTATCTACAACAAGAACTATTTAAAGACAATTGCATTTCTAAATGATAATCGCTTGCTTGCTTAACCCTTCACTTTGAGAAAGACGGAGGGGGAGAGGCGAAAAAAAATTGTATAGCCGCCAGCCGCGTGAAGAGATACACTGCCGGTTGTAGAAACGTCGTGTTTGTTTGCTTTGATGCATATATATTGCCTGCTAATATCCGTAACACGGCATGGTCCTCCATTACCGCGTTATCTTAAGTCCTACTCTGCCAAAAAGGAGAATACTCGACGGTAGTAAAATTGCAAACAGATCCGAGAGCCAAATAACCTTCTCTATCCTATCATCACCGTCGTCGTCGTCGTCGTCATTTTTGTCGTCATTATCGTCGAATCAAACAGTACTTGTAATTGCAATCGCAACTCTTTCGTAATGGCAAGAGAGCCAAGAGCCCTTCTTCCGAAAGGGAAAAATCAAGCTGTAAAGAAGCAGCAAAGAGGAATAGTAGTTTTGTAGTACTCGTTCTAGTTGTAGTGGGGGTAATAATGATGACATCGTAATGATCTGCGATAAGGGATCGGGAGAATCGTACACACGGAATAAAATACACACTTCATCTATCAATCTCTCTCTCTCTCTCTTTCTCTCTCTGTCTCTCGCTCACTCACACAATCAGTCAGAATAAGCATGAGGAGGAGAAGTGGAATAATAAACGTCGTGTCGTCTACTACTCCTCTTTCGTTGAAATCGAGCAAGTTGGTTGCAAATTTTATATACTTGTTACTTGCGGTTAGACATGGCGCTGTAGACACACACACACACACACACAACAGGTAAATTGCCTACAGAGAAGGAGAGATGCGCGATCATGCGTAATTTTTAACAGACAGTCGGGCAGACTTGGATGTATAGCGTAGCGTGTGATAATAATTTCAATTTGATAAATGTTCCTTTTCCTTCTTCTTTTCTCTGGTCACACACACACACACGTACTCATACTCACAACAACACAACAACCAAATTTGAGAGTGTATGAGTGACAGACGACGATCATGACGATGATGTGATATGTGCGTTTCTGTCTCTCTCTTTCCCTCTTCGTCTGTGTGTGTGATAGTGATGATGTCAAAGAACAAAAAACATGAAGTGTACATAACATACGAATGTTAATGTGATCAGATCATCCCAGTCATTATAATTGACGCTGGTGCACGTAAAATGCATTCCACGTTTTTATAAGACATTGTATTACTATTACTACTAGTCAATCATACTATCATCATCGTCATCGTCGTCAACTTCTCCATCCTTTTCTCTTTTTAAATGCAAACCAGCTATCACTAATGTGCCGATACCCTGTGCGTTTTTACATCAATCAAAAATCATACACTCACACACACATACAGACACAAGACACAGAAGACGAACTAGCTTACTAGCCCCTCTAGCCAAACCTGTGAATATATTAACGACAACGCACGTTAAAAGGGGAAGTATTTCTTTCATTCCATCTCTTTCTCTCTCTCTCACTCTCTAACATTCCTTTCTAGTTTTCTTACAGTTTTAAATAAAAAGCTACCAAACCATCGCCAAATCAATTCAACAATGCCCCTTGTCAAAAAGAACAACGCCAGCTTACGCCCAAGCCGGAATACAAATTGCTCTTTTTTAAGTGAAAAAAAATAATTATGTCTCTCTTGAACATAATGTGCTTCTGGTCAAGTGGACGACAAGAATAAGAAAAGAGGAAAGAACAGCAGTAAATATACGCAGCGGAGAGAGAGAGAAAAAAAACGTTTGAAAATCTGGTCAACACACACCAAACTCCTTAGATTACAAGAACGGCAAATGTGGCACCTGCAAAAGTACAAGCAATTCATCATCTCTGATAATATTACGACGACGACGACGACGAAGAATTAAATCAGTGAAGCCTGCTACGCCACAACTACCTACTTATAAATTAAGATTACAAAATGGTCATGTACTTTAAAGCGCTATTGCTTCTTCTTCTCCTTCTGCTAAAAAATGTACAGGTGGAAGCCTACTCAGCTTCAATGATAATTTCTGAGGGATGGAGTAGTAAAAAATGAGCAGTTTAACAACTTCCCTCCAATAAAAAGCAAACTGGCAGTAACAGTAATGTTCGTTAGTTACAACCAAGAAGGGAGTGAGGGTGCCTCTCTGTGCACACACGCAGATTTACAAAGACAACAGGTAAAAAAGAACAAGGAGGAAGAAACAATGCAAAATTTTAGAAGACGTAATCCCTCTCCCTATATACCCCAGTGCAGCTCTATACTACAATCGTCATCATCATTATCTTTATCAGTTTAAAAAAATGCGTACATGTCTACAAGTACGGAATCGTAATAATAATATGCATTTTTGACAGAAAAATATATAGCGTACAAGAGAGTACAAGCAGGTAGAGTGTGATGACTTGCAGAATATAAATTTGCTGATGAGTGTCATCATTATCATTATTGTTGGTGAAAGATGACACATTCTTGGGCTTTTATACTAAAAGACAAAAGGGGAGAGAAAAAAGCAAAATGTTCGCGATGATAGATTAGTGGGGATAGTGTGACGGGTGCTGAATTTGAAATGACCAGTACTAGCACCTCAACTACCCAAGTTGGACACAACATTTTTTTTTCTGCTTCTTCTCTTCTAATCGGATGACGACTACTGGTTGTAGTTTGGTCGTGTTTTTGTTGAGTGCATTGCATATAGACGGAGTTAGGTTTTCATTTTCTTGAAAACTCAAAAGAAACTCTAATTTCAAATTGTTCTCGTAACTTGCTGCCCCAGCCGAGGATGCATGCACGTTCACAACATCATTATTATATGATTACCATTTTATGAATGTGGAGCGATGATTTATATCCGAAATTGTATTTTAAAAAGGGGAATGCAACGAGAGGGAAAAAACAAAGAAAATTGTTTGGTAGAGTTTGTTTGTGTGTCGGGTCCGTGTACAAGAAAAGGGAAAAGAAAAGAGGCGTCTTGTCGATCTCCACACAGTATCGTGTGTGCATTATTAGACCAATCTCTCTCTCTCTCTCTCTCTCTCTATACGCACTACTTCTCTCTTTTTTCTGGCTTTTGTTAGCTCATCTTCATGTGCAGCACCAAAATCATATTTATGAAGGAAGATGAATATTGCAGTAAGCAGTAGCCGCAGTGGTGGTATAAACACAGCGAAAATGGAGAACAAATACCCTTGAGCGGTAGAAGACATTCATGAATTCATCGTCAAAATCATCATCATCATCGCTCGTGGTAGGAGTAGTAGGCAACAAAGTGCATCGTTTTTATTACACTTTTAAGCCCTAAAACAAAAATTTCTTGACTCATTGCACACCCAATATAATAACGCCGAGCAGCAAAAGCCGTACCAAAAGGGAGATTTTGAAAAACGAAAAAATGCGTACGTAATGTGATATAGAGATGATCTCTCGAGAAAAAAAACACAAAGAAAAACCGCTCTCGCTACGCGTTGTTGATTTTGAAGGATGATCCATGTAGCCTTATTTGGTAAACAAATAAAAAACTGTTTGCGGACGATTTGGTAACAATCAAAACTTTGCTACCTGGCTTGCGGGAAGAGGAGGTAGAGAGATAAAGGGACGGGTATCATAACCAATTTTTTTTTGTAGTCACATCATCAGCAAAAAGTTAAGTAGGTATATACCTTGGTAAAAAATGCTACAGCATTACTATGTAGGTTTCACCGAAGAATACCCAAAGTTTGCTGTAACAAGTAGATGTAAACAAACAGCAGCAGCCAGCCTATGGGTACAAAGTCAAAAAAGTCTCTTCACGTTTCACGACATGTTTCTACTGCATTGCGGTAAATAATTTGCAAGGACTTGCATACTTAAATAAAATGGACTTTTGTGTGTCACCCTTACCATCACAGTCATCATTACCAACGTCATTCCAATATTTAACACTACTTTGCCTTGTCATTTAGGATAATAATGGACATCCGGCACCCCCAAGTCAGTTGGTGGTATTTGCACATTTGTTTCTCTAAATTTTCCTGTCCTCTCTCTCTACATCAGTCGTCACTATTGCCATTGTAGCAAAACATATATACGGTCTCCTCTCTCTCTCTCTGCCTCTCTCTCTCAAAGAGAGACTGGTTTGTAACCGCAAAAGAGACCAGGAGAGGGAGAAGAGAGAGAGAGAGGTTGATTTTTTGATTCATGCAAAAATCCTCTTGGCACTTGTTACTTTGTTGCTATTATTATTACAATAATCAAACAGATGAAGACTGATGATGAAAATAACCCTCTTGTAATAAACTTGTATTCTTTTCCTTGCAAAGTTTCAAATACCCCTGCTACTACTACCACATAATAATAATAACAATAATAATAATAAGAATAATAATAATAATAATAGGAGTAACCAACAAAATGTTCCTAGTCATCACATAATACCCTTTTGCACCACCACAACGATGATGATAATGATGATGACGACGACGACGGCTGTTACTTGCTTGAGAATGAGGGTGATAGCGATGATGAAATGCGAATTTGAGAAGGATGATAATGCTGATGATAATAGCTACAATGAGCACTTCCATTCTCCGTTTTGAAAATACAAACAAACAAATAAATAGAGGCAAACAATAATAATCTAACTGTAAAAAACCAGCTGAACATTTATTATTATTAAATATACATGTTTACATTACTTACATACATGCCCGGCATACACCCCACTTGCTACAGGAGCAGCAGCAGCCAAGTACATCATCATCCGCCAGCCAATTCAGTGTTTGACTTAATAAGATTGCTGTAGCAAGCTTATTTTTAGCAATAAATAACAATGCTGCTAAACAACAAACAACAGCAGCAGCAGCAGCAGCAACAATAATACCCGCTACCACTACTGCACTACCTGCCACTATTTCATTCACCATTCCCTACTATCCTGCCTTGTCATTACTAACAAATTGTACAAGCTCGAGAGAGGAGTAATAGCTCATTATTACTTTTACGTGCGTACATACATTTATGTATTTCTCTGTAAAAAAACCTCTCTTCTCCTTTTTTCCATTTAGCCTTAAAAATAGTTGTTCTCTTCAGTCTCTCTGAAAGAAGAAAGGTTAAAATGGAGTGGCGTTTGTTACGGTGTTGCCTGCTTTCTGCGGTATACCTCCTGTCTATGTGCAGTGAATACCGAGAGAAAGATGAGTTTTTAACGTTTTTAGAAGTGCAGCACGAGTTTGTAGGGGGAATTGGTGGGGATCCTCTTGTTTACCTGGTATGGGGTGTTACGTAGGGAAAATGTTACGTAGCCTGTGCCCGTCTCTTTTTAATTGAGAAAGAGACGGAGAGAGAGAGAGACAGAGCCTTACCCATTTCAAGGGAATTTCATAAGAGGAAAATGGAAACAGGCAAAATGAATGATTATTAGCGTCGTAATCGGCTTGTACTTGGGAGATAAGAGTTGTAAATAAGTTGTGTTGAGTGTGTCTATGTGCGCATTTGCATAGATAGGGGCATAACATGCCCGTGTGTAAAGATATGAGAGGCTTTGGCGAAAAGTGAGGGAGATGGGGTAAGCAAATAAAAGTATCATCATCATCATCATCATCATCCATATCGCCGTCCTCTCTCATCATCACCATTTTTGCTTCCGGGCAGCTAATTAAAGATTGTAATTCTCAGGAGGCTCATTGTCATTATCACAGAGTAGCTGACAGGTTGCCGTCTCACACACAAGCTTGGAGTTAATTACTTTTACACACTGTTATTATTATTACGTACAATTATAACCGTCATTATTAACACAACAATGGAGGCGCGGGTATGGTGATGATGACACAAGGGGGATACACAACGACGACATTTAATGGGTAAGGTGTAATAGTGTGCTAGTGCTGCTGCTGATGCTGCTCCTCTCTCCGTGTTCTGTGTGAAACGGCAAGGATAGAGTCGCGGGGTTGGGAGGCAATTACTCATTAAACTATTACCATTTACATGAAATAACAAGACACGTATACTATAATTCATGTACAGTTGTGCTGCTTCTGCTTGCCTGTTTTAATGTGCGTACAGCCGTTTTCAGTTGCCTTCACGTAAAGTTGACATGAGCAAAATAAACAATGCAATTTTTAAAAACGACCGAGATGAATGAGATACCAGACAACAAGAGCTATACTATATACGCGGTGCGGGGAGTTATATATATATATATATATATATATATTACGGTGCGTCGCAGTATAGAAAAATGGGGCTCTAAATAGCAGCGCCGCATAATTTTGCCTGAGTCTCTCAGGGTAATTCTCCTTGTCAGTTAATAAACGACAAATGTAATAATTAAGCTTGCAATAAATATTTAAAAACATATTTTGTATGTTCGTTGTAACGAGCTCATGTTTATAATGTGGATGTATCAT
>JAHZNE010000656.1:0-14260 GCA_027744055.1 Callyntrura sp. NNG-2020
TAGGTTCTCCCAAAGGTGGATTACACCGTTTTATTACAAGTAGTATAAATCATTTTCAAATATTATACCTATCCAGTTTCAACAGTTCAATCATTTTCCGAAAATCTAAGTAGACACAACGTTAATGTTCTACGACATTGAACGACCTTTTAATAGATAATTTGAAATGACCTTATAAAGTATGTATGGATATGTCAATCAATTTTCTTGACGGCATAGCTCGCGTTCAACTTAAAAGAGGATGCAAGAATGTAGATTATCTGGCTTATTTGAATTGTGAAATGAAAGCAAAATATACATGATTGGCGGCTTTCAACATATTTTTATCATTATTCCACCTAATTTATGTTTTTCATCGACGATATACTGGAGAGTAAAATATTAATTTGGAAATAAGCACGTGAACGTTGTTGAGCCTATTTAAAACAATTTTATTTAAAGTACGTCCATCGCCAGTATGCCGACAAGGAATGATAAACTGCTTGTTACGAAGATATTTTGTCACATTCAAAAGTACAAAATGAAAATCTAGAATACTGAATAAATTCCTGAAAAATCTTGAATAAAAATAATAGGAAACCCAACGTCAAATTAACGCTAACACTGTAGTACCTACATAAAAAACGGTCTAGCTCCATATTTGATTTTAGGTAGGTAGATAACACATAATAATTTTGATCGTACATCTAATGGTTTCCTGTATCCCACGTGATAATAAAAATTCTAAAATGAAAAAATTATGCTAATGACAACTAATCAGGCATTACTGACATATGTGTACCCAGCTCGTTCACACACAACAAGTCACATATAATTTGCTAAATTTAATGTGTACAAAAACATAAGCCACGATACGACACTTCAATAAGTTCTTGTGCACATGTTCTACGGGTGCTTACAGGTGTGCAATAAAAATAGAACCTTAAATAAACTGATGCGCAGTTTATAAAGAATTCAATCAGCCAATTTCCAACTACAGGTAAAGTTATGATATGCGTCGGTTGATTAAAAACATTCCGGAAATAAATATTACGAATATCAGCGATTAAAATAGAAGCTGATAAAGCGAGTGAATACAAGCCTGACGGAAAATGACAAGTTCAGGGCGACTTTGAAAAGCATTCCATGAATGATGTAAGTACGACTTTTAAATTTTTTCATCATTGTATTTTTGAAAAGTCGCAAATCAAGCGAACGATTAATAAACTCCTAGTCAGAATATGAGTGGTAAAAATTGTCAGTTATAGAGGATTAAACAAATATTGATTTTTCCTTCGTCTGGCATTGAATTCTTAAATACGTTATGAGTCTGCTTACTTTGTAAATTAGCAAACGGATAGATTGAATTAATAAAATGTCGGCATTTGCAGTTTTGAATTTCTCCATAAGCAGTTGGATTTCAACCTGTCGACGGTAATGTCAAAACTAAAACCTTACTTGTGTTTTGCTTGATTGTTTAATTGACAATTTCAATGTAAATATGATTGTTCAAACATTTAGTTGCTAACAACAATAATTTGTGGTAAATAAAGGCTTGAGTTTAATTTTCAGTTTGAAACGTTGTATATTGTATACTTTACTTATAAACAAAAACCAGCGTAGCATTATTGTTTTGAGAGTATATTCAGGGACGACTCTCATGTTTATTTTACTTGGCAAGGCAGGAACAAATATATATACTCCCTCCTAATGCAAACATATCTGATCACAGAGTGTGCGTACGTGTAAATTGCGTCTTATAAACAGTATAAACTTGAAGCCGAAGGAAGTAATGTGGAGACATTGTCAGTGGTGGAAATTTCTCCAAATTCCACACTATTCCCGTTCCAATTGTGCAAAACTACAGTTCTTTAAACCTCACCAAGACATGTTGCATGAAAATATTAAAGTATTTTCACTAATCTGTAAGAATGCTGAGTTGCTCAAAGGAGTGTTGGTGCACTGGAACTCCACTTCTAAGAAAATGGCTGTGGTCCCCAATTTTGAAAAAGAAGATTCGTACTTAAGAAACAGACTTGCATTTCACGGATTCCTGATCATTGGACTACTCCTTTCATGAGTATACAATTTCTGTTTGTTTCCTAGCAAACAGCATGGATTCCTCGATAAACTGTTTTTGGGAATAACTACAATACGTGTTGTATTCAGTCACTTGCACACCCATGCCTGCCGGAAATCAGCTCACTCAATATGTGTCTTTGTTAACGGTCTTTTGAATCACCCAAAAAAGGAAGAAAATCGTCCAAAGAAAAATCTGCCGGAAATTGCATTCATCAACAGCAACATGGCAACAATGCTCCTTCTCGAACTTCCCGTACTTCCCCTGTTGTTTGTCTACGTGCTCCATTGGAATAATCCCTGTCAACCAGCAATATTTGGATACTGGTTATTGCCTGAATGCGTTGCACCAAGCTATTATGTCGCAGGAGTCTCTCATCACCTATTAATTGGTGTAATTAATAATGGACTCAAGCTAATGATTTTCCTGTTGAACCATTGGATGTGGGCATTTGGCATGAACGTTTTGATATTCTCCATTGGTGGATTACAGATACTGGCCACCTTGCAAATGTTGGAGCATATTCAGACGTAAGAGATTTAACGGTGTTGAAATTAAAATGATTGTAACAATATGCTTTTATGTAAATGAAGAAAATTTTATACAATATGAACAACAATATGAATTTAAAGTATTTTCAAAATGTGCATTCATTAGGATCAACCAATGGTACAAAACCAAAGAAAGTTGGAGCTACGAAATATTGAAATACCATCGGTCCCTACAAATACTAACATTTCTACTGAATGAAATTCAGCAGCTGCTTATTACTCCCACAGTAGTGGTAGGCGCCACCGTTCTCCCTGCAGTCGGAACAACGATTTTGCTGAGGATGTCGGTGAATGAAAACAACTGGGCGGCTCTGCTGATTTCGGTAAATGCTATATGCGTTCCTCTGACGCTGTTGGTGGTTACTGTGGGATGCATGGCGATGATATATTCGATGCAGAATTTGGCAATGAAGAATGCCAATAGAAAGATCATGTCATCCGAACCAACAAATACCAAGGCATTCCGATGGTTGAGAAAATGGTACAAAAGCTGCGCCTCGATGAAAGTTTGCTTCGGCTCCGTCAATTTTATTGAAAACCTGACACCATTAAAATGCATTCAGTTTGGTAGCGAACTCACTGTTAATCTGCTGCTTCTTACCAATTAAAATAAACTGCAAACTCATCGAGAAAAATCAGAAAGGTTATATATCGATTTAAAGCACTATTTTATGCAAACATAATTAATGCAATGGCACATTGTTGCCAGGATTAGTTAAGAATACTGCTATTTGGGCAAAGAAAATTGTGTCTATAAATTAAAGTTATAGACTATAAAAGTTAATGATGAAAATATGTTGTCACTAACAAAAATATCTGGTCTCTACAAAATAATTCTTAAAATCTAGTATATCATTCCTGTTGTAGTTTCAATTTTATTCTTTCTATTAGTAAGGTAAACAAACAAATGTTTGCATCATGTATAACTATTTCATGTCACAGTCGTCGTGCAAATTATCAATTTAGCGTTATCCATTTAATAATTTAATATAATTAAGGAATGTTTAAGAAATCTGACGTCTAAATGAATCTTTAATTAATTTGAACGAATTCGTCTGAAAGTAGTTACAAATGGGACATAAATGCAAAATATGGTGTAAATATTTATAGAAACTATAGAATTTCCTTGTTCACGTCTAACATTCAAAGCTTGAAATGAATACATAGTCGAATTTAGTACAAAAAATTGTTTTGGAAAAATAAAACTGGCACTGGCATACAAAATTAATTTGTAATGCAGTATGATAATATATACTCTGCATATCTCGTGAAGCTCTGACGTTCTATATCACACAGTTTAAGGACGGAAGATGTAAAGAGTGTTAATTTATTTTTGGTAAGCTAGTTTACCCCAATAAAGATTTTATTCTACTGTATGTAATGACCAGGAGTACTTTTATTGGAAATGTCAATTATCGCGAAACAAATAGTTTAGAATGAGTTTTGTTTTCATTAACTTTAACTGTACTCGTACGATAAAAACACACGGGAAAACTGTAATTATTTTACGCCCCGTATATAAGGAGTTTATTAAGGATACTACTCAATTAGCTTGGGTCTGACAGTAAATCTATGAATGTATCATTCTGTATTTGAAATTGAACAGTTTGGGCAACTAAGATGCATAGATGTATGAACGTTGGTTTGCAGTAAATTGAATATTATAACTGGTATTGACATTAACTTTATGTAAACGTCAACGTCAACATCATTGTCACCGCTCCTGACGCTTAGTTTAATAATTTAAATACAGACCATGACACATGAGACATGAGCATGAAACATACTCATACACACACACATACATGTAAACATAAAATATTTTTGTTTGGCTTTTGAGAACTTAGACACGTAACAAAAAATGACATTTAAGAGTGACATCNCATGAGACATGAGCATGCAACATACTCATACACACACACATACATGTAAACATAAAATATTTTTGTTTGGCTTTTGAGAACTTAGACACGTAACAAAAAATGACATTTAAGAGTGACATCAGCAGGATTATAAGAAACATCACAATGAATTCATTCAGGTAACTTAATACAAACGGTAAAAAAATCAAATAATTCCAACAATTTACTATATCTAAACTCAGACTATAAAAGTTATGAACGCATTCAATTTTTCATAGAAATTAAATTTACGACACAGAAGTAAATCTTTATTAGCTTTCCTTTTGCATGCTGACTCAACAAGGGGTTTTGCAAAGACATATATAAGAAACATCACAATGAATTCATTCAGGTAACTTAATACAAACGGTAAAAAAATCAAATAATTCCAACAATTTACTATATCTATCTACCGATGTGCTGTCTATCGCACTTGATTCTATTATGATGATTATTGGAGGCTAGACTCTCGACCAGTTCTACTCAAGCTCCCTCCCACCAACACGGATCTGCCACCAGAGATCTTTCAATGCCGTTTATCTCCATCAAGTTATATTGGTGTCGATTCCATTCTCTCTCATATCAACTGTCTCTTTATTTTATGCATTTCTGCCATACCATCAACATATGACGGACATCTGCAGTGTCCACTATTTTGCTTCATTCGTTTTTTCTTCAATCTTTCTGCAATTAGTTAATGGCAGTGGATAGCTGTCGAGTGGTATGGTTTAGTACCTTTTATGGTTTAATTTGAGTGAACAGGTTTAGCAAATAAATGAAACTATTTGTTTGAATATGACCTATTTCCCAATTTCGGGTATTACTTTCCCTCTCCTGTCTATTTTAATGTACACCAATATACCGTATAAGATAATCAGTTTACACACATCTCATTATACGACATATTTGTGCTTTTGTTTTCTTTGTTAATTGCTATTTCAATGATTTCTTTATTTATATAGCGGTTTTGAAACGTTGGTGGTGCACGTTGTAACACCAGCAGTGTTTCGTGCATATGAGTTGTTACCAGATTTTATCTGTACATCTGTAAATTGCAGGATAGGATTGTTAAGGGGGCTTCCGTGTGGCACGGACAATTTTGTCGACTTTGTGTATAACATTGTACGGTGTTGTCTCTATGTTAGTTTGATTGTTTGATTGATTGATTGTCTCGTCTCTATGTGAAGGTAGTATAGTCACATACTAATATATTACTAAAAATCAATTCTAGTACATAAAGGCAGAAGTAATATACATTTTTTAACTATTCCACATATGTACTTAAACCATCAATTAAATTAGAATATACCATCTTACAATTTTCCCCAGAATATTAACTTTGAGTAAATCTTCTGGGCTACGAGTGATAACTTTAAGATACGTAATTTGACTGTAATATATTTTATAAATGAAGTATGAGTTTAAATTTAAACGGCATTTTTTGTTCATAACAAGGGAATTATTTGTTTCATTTACAAATTCTGTAATTAATAAAAAAGGAACAGAAAATAAAATGTTGTATATATCAATAATAAAACTTACCTCGGAAACTGAATAAAATATATAAATTGGATACGACGAAATGGGCTAAAAATTAGAACATAAAATGGTCCCCACTTATCTTTGAATTGGAAGGTATGTTTTCCCCTATTAAAATTCAGAGCAAACGAGTAACTCATACGAGAGTATATAACATTATTTTTGTGCCAATTTGAATAATAATTATAATAATAATAATAATTGACTCATGTGCTGCTCATCAGACGTTACTGAAACCGAGGGTTGTAGTATTGTAAACAATGACCGCCGCAGTCAAAAACAATTTTTAATAGCTATTAACTGCTCTTTTGTCTTAAGCGGTCTGATATAGCCATTTGATCATTTTAACTCTCAAAATAAGGACCGGTTGTGTTCATTAAAAACCTGACCAGACTATTTTTATCAATGACCCTTTAAAACCAACGCAATACTTTGAGACAATTCCAATATGTTTCATTATGTTTTAAAGAAGCATAAAGTACCGAGTGATTAGCCAATTTAGACGTCCATGTTTTAGGAATATTGGGAAGTATATTAAAATTAAGTATAATTACAATAATTAGACTGACGATGCAAAATTTTAGAACAGCTCTGAAATATTTACAATTAACTGTAATTCTCGAAATGCTATTATCAAATCCCAACAAATTATTTTCAAAACTACTGTGTATAATATACCTATATATAAATTTTTCCTAATTGCTGTACTTAACTTATTAGATGTAAAATTGTATCTAGATTCGGCGTTTATACAGTAATTCTTATATGTATTAGCGCTAGCATTAAAATATACACGTTTGAAATATTTGTCATTTAAATATGTAAATAACCATCTCAGATTATTTGAAAAAGTTGTGGAATTGGTAGCCTAATTTTTATAATTTTTTTTCTATACATTTAACCTATTTTTGACAGATTAACAGCAAACATCTTATTACAACAACCTACTTAGATAAAACTAAGGAAAAATTAAAATACATTTGAAAATGCTAATAAAATACATAAATATTGATAATGAATTAATTTGCTAGGTTCCCCACTTAAATAATCATAACTGCGTCAAACGTGCGATTCATCATTTGTTCTATATGCTGCATAACAAAATGTTCGTCCATCCGTTTTAATGATCCATATTTTATATAGAGTGTCTTTAAAGCCAAAGCTTCCTTCTTACATACTCTCATCCTCGTTGATCTTCCTGCTGCCCAGGACAAATCCGTATGTCTTCGACAAGTTATAACCACATGCCGTAGGCGATTTATAATTTGAGCAGCCATTGGAAGGATGGCAACGTGAATAAAAACAATTAATATCACTGCCCCAATTAATATTAGATACAGCCTTGTTGGAAGATTCTCATGACCTTGTACAAGAAGCCAGTTTGTTACGACGAAACACCAAGAGCCCGTATTTAAGCCTGTGTAAGCTAGCAAAGACACTGTAGGTTCAAATACTTGGTAAATTATCACAAAGCGGCGATATTGGGCAAAAAATGCTACAAGATTAATGGCGCTGTATCTGGCTAACAATTTTACATAATTAAGAAGAATTTCAGCCCCAGCAAGAATTATCAAACAAAAGAAGGTTCCAGCCCGGCCGAGTTCCATTAGCAAGGGTAACAAAATGGCGGCCCGAATGATAAGCGACAGTATTATCAGTCCCATAGAACGTTCCGATGCATGGTGCAGCATGGTATCAAGTATATAATAGGCTATATCCATTTGGGTTAGCATAGTAAGTAAAGTTCCAAATACTGGAATTAGGGTTCCGCCAAACGCTGTTAGATAAAAGAGCATCAAAGAAGAAATACTGTCTTTCGTTGGGGCTTGAGACCCTATGTTGACCTGTTGATGTAATTCTTCTTCTAGACGTACCATGGAGTTAAAGGTCGACACCAAGATTGGCAAAGTATATATGAGGATTACTTCAACTACTATTAAAATTGCCAAGAGAGCAGAAATTCCGAGCATTCCGAGAAAGTGCACCAGGGAAAGATCTGGGTGAGGATCTATGTAGCGGAAATACAGGCAACCAAAGAAGATCAGTAGACATTTGAAGGGAAATGCTATTACTACTAGACACAACCATGGAAGCCATTGCCGACGGTGGGTGAATGTTAGCAGCCTGGTGCAATTTGTGTTCCAACGAACGGGTAGATGAGGTAGATAACTGTAACTGCGTTGCTGAAATAGAATAGCCTCCTTCTTACTTTCCGATAGCATATTGTTTTTGAGTTGTATAAAAGTTTGATTGACGCAAGTTTTGAGAACGTTCCAAGAGCCACGGTAGTTGGTTGAAGAATAAAGGTTGCGCTAATTCGAGAATACATTGGAGCTTTGTAAATTCATGTAAGTGTTTAGTTTTCCAAAGTAATTGGTGCATTACGTAGATTGCTCTTCATTTAGGATGTATACAAAATAATGACTTAATTATAGCGTTACATGACAATGTAAAATAAATGAGAAGGTTTTATACAGATGTACTTAAACAGTATAAACCGAAATATCAAATATGGCCAAAGATATCAAATAACTATATCTCCTTGTAACGATCAAATAATAAGTAAATCAATTACCAAAATTCACTACGAATCTAAAGTTAGTATTTATCAAATATTCATAAAAACAATTTGACTCTTTGCTTCGATTGCTTATGTGACGGTTCTTCTTGCTCCAACATATTAAAATGAACACGATTTTTGTTTGGACCATAATATGTTATTAAAATAATTATCCTTTCCAGTAAAAATGTTATCATAAAAGTTGTAGCGACCTAATTGGTAGCGTGTAATTTGGAAGTAAAAAGCTTTCGATAACGCAAAGTTAAGACCTGTCTACCTCAATGGGCAACTATACGTTTTAGTGAATATTATAATACTGAAAATGTTTAGGCAATTGGGATAATAATATTGTGATAAAGCATGCAATTAGCTGCAAAAGTACATGTACACTGGTGGACAAAATTTCTTCCAACATCCTGTGTGAAGCATTTTTTGAACCCTTCTTAAATATCATTTTCCAATACATTTGCTCACTCGAATCCAATATTTCACATACCCATCATACTTGTATGCACTATTTTGGAAGAATACATCTCCCTCACTTCATAAAGTTGAAAATTGTGCGGAACCTGCGTTTTATACAACGAACACGGTAATTCTGAAGCAGTTGAAGACGTTTTATATTTGACACATAAGGCGCCTGGTTTCACTGTACTATATTTTAACTTCTTTTTTATGTTTGCTAAAGGAAAAGTACCACACTGGTACATAGTTGATACTGCCTGCCAAAATAGTTCATAATAATTAGAAGTTACATATTTATGAAATATTTCTTGGACATAGATAATTATTTTGAAGTAACACCATCATCCTGGTGCTTCATGAACAACGTTAATCAGGACTTAATATGGGACTTAAAGCGTTAGCCTTAAACCTTAACTTTTGAACAGTTAATGTTCTGCATCTCAGCAATTGAAAGGATATTTTAATAGGGGTAAGCAGATCTCTCTGAGTGTCGGCTGCAATATTAATGTGTTCCTTACACCGGACCAAGGGTTTACCAGTAACATTTAATGACCTGTTTAATTACCTGCAGTTTTGAAGGGTAACATTAAAAGTGACAAAAATCAGTAAGTAAAATAATGTCATTCTGAGTAAGCGGAACAAGATACTTGAAACGATTTTTATCGTTTTGAGATATTATCTAGATTGAACCTGTATCTCTTGCTAACCCCCTGTTTATTGTCTACAGAAGACAGTTGCCCATTGAGGCAGACAGGCCTTACAAGAACATTTACCTCATTTCATGTAGATAATCTCAAAATACGGTAAATTAAAAAAAACGGGTCGTGAAATTTAGCATAGGATAACTATATGTCACATTATCTATTTTTCTAATAGCTAGAAAATGTAAAATATGATGCTCATTCCATGTATAAATTACGAAGTTTTTATTTTTAATATCCCGATTTTCCTTTATCCGGTCTGCCATCGCTTTTAACTTCACATATATACCAGGCTATAACTGTTTTTTTAATTACAGCGAGGAATACTTTCATTGGCTACGAATAACATACAAATCGTGTAGCTTAATCTGATAAGAACCATGGCAACGTTACAAAACATACAGCATGATTAGATGGATAACGAAGGCTAGACATCGTCATGATCTTTGAGATACCTAGCAATGCAAAATTCGGAAAAAACTTGTCGTAAAGAGTAATTGTGTATTGAAATAGTACACATTTATGTTGTAAATATTCCGAATTAAAATACATTATAAATGATGGTCTGGTGGTGTATTGAAATGTCACTGTGTAATAAAAGCCTTTATTTCACAGTGCTTTTAAAAAAATGTTCTGTAAAACTGTGGAATTAAATGATTTACACACTTTTATTTTTTATTCAGATTACATACGATTTATTTTGATTTGTTAAAAGCAGATAAAGCATCTATAAAATAGTATACTTAATTAATTAACCACTATACATTTCGTCAGAAGGTATTTATTTTACAAGTGACCGAACGCTTTCCTTAGAACTAAGACAAATGCTGAATATAGTTGCTCGCGGAAAATAGAAGCTTTAAAAGAACTAATCTTTTGTTTGAGTGTTGTTGCTGCTTCGCTGCTTTTTTACGTCCTTTTGAATTGTTAAAATAAAAAGACAAACATAAATCAATTCTAATATCGCGAAATTATGACTAAAGCATCGATTGTACGATTAAGCATTTCCTCCATATGATGTACTGCAAAATTCTCGTCCATCCTTTTTAACCCACCGTACCGTAAATACAGTGCCTTCACAGCAATTGCTCGTTTTCTCCATTCTTTTATTTCTTTCGTCTTACACTCCACCCACCTTTGGTTCGCTTATCTTTGACACATTATATTACGAAATCGTTTAACAATTACTCTTGCAATAGGCGTAAATTTCATGTGAAGCAATATAATAACAACGAATATAGCACAAACTGCCAAATATAATTTTGTTGGCAAACGACCATATCCATACACAAGAGCCCAACTAACTCCCACAAAACTCCAAAATAAAGTGTTCAACCCTACAAATGCCATTAAGCTTACAACAGAATCAAACACTTGAAAAATTAGAGAAACCCGTCTGTACTGAACAAAAAATACACGCAGGTCTAATCTGCAAGAACGAATTAGTAACTTTGTAATGTTTAATAAGCTGTCACACAAGATTAATAGGTGAAGTATACCAAAACTTGCAGTTCGACCGACTTCACACATAAATGGGATTAGCACAGCAGATCGTACTATCAAAGCTAAAATATTGACTGCTGTAGATCTCTCTGAAGATTGGGGTAAAATAGAGTCTAGAATGAAATACGTTATGTCCATCTGGCAAATTTGAATAATGAAACTAGACACTATGGGATACACTGCACCAACCGTAGTGACCAAGTAGTAGAGGTGTTCGATCGAAATTACCAGGTTATTATTAACAACTCCCAAATTTAGATATCGTTGGTTTACCGCCGCATCTAATTCATTTTCCAGATTGAGCAATGAGTGAAATGCGGCTACAAAAAGTTTCAATGATGTAAGTAAGGTGACTAAACATGGCGAGAGTGTGAATCGGTGTGAACTGAGGATGACGATTGATAAATGTAAAATATATGGAACCACTTAAACAAAGCAAACTCTTAAAAGGATATGCAAGAACTACTAGAAGTAACCACGGGATTAAATCTCGAGTATGTATGAAAGGAACAAGTTGTGAGCAGGTTGAGTCCCAACGACAGGGTAAAGACGGGGGAAAGCTGTAAATCCACTGGTGTAATAGTATGGCACGCTTCTTATTTTTGGAGAGCATGTTTGTAAAAGTGAAAAGATGAAAACGGTTTGCTGTTAAGATTTTAACTACTGATAAATTTTTATGAGATCGGTTCAACAGAGCACGACGTTTGTTTCTTTCGTAGTCCCGGAAAGAATGCAAATAAATATACAGGTTGGAAAAATATGAAGCGATTTAAGATAATCCTTTTGAAGTATAAACGCAAACATCATGTTTAAATATTTTACTGTGGTTATTACTGAATTCCGCGATATTACTGCACTTACGTTGAAAAACAAAACACTTAATTATATCAAATTACCGTTTTAGATTTATGTAGTGAACTTATATTGCGCAACGTGAAAAACTTGATATTACTGGTTGACCGATTACTGTTGCAATAATATCACGGAAGATTTAAATAAGAAACAGTAATACCGTATTATTGTATAACCAATTTTTATATTATATTAAATAACTTTTAATGATTCCAATTTAATAGAAAGGGAACCAATTATAAATTACAATGTCATATTTTCCCCGGATTTCATGCAAAAAATGAACATGAAAGTGTGTTGTTAACTGTAAATTAGCCCAACAACGTAAACAGCGGTCTGTTGTTAAATTCAAGCAAAGAATTCTGTTGAAGTGTTCTACTATATCTTGTAAATGGAATTAAACAATCTTATATAATTTACGGAGAAAATAGTTTTTAAATTAAGTCTTACGTTCTTAAAATTACACATAGTTATGACACAATTTTTAGGTAGCATACGGAGATACATTTATACAAATTGTTTAAGCACTTTGAACAACGTTCACTTCCTCGTTATTTGATGATAATCACTCGTAAAATGATAGTGTTTTAAAATTGTAAATAAGCGGTAGTAAATCAGTTTTCTAAATTTTAGCTGTTGTATTGGGAATTTTATAATTGTTCTAGAATTGTTGCATTATGGTTTCTCTGTAGATAAACGCGGGCTATTATTTTCACTTTACTGTGCAAACATATTTGGTTACCTGCATTATTGTTACACTATTATTAAGCAGACTATGTCGTTATTAAAGTTCAAACATTATTTAAGTTCATCAACAAACTAATATTAATGAGTAAATTTAAATATCGCATTTCCATAAATCATTTTCTTTTCATTTAGAACTGCTTCAGCTGACAAAAACATATTAAGTAAGTTTAAACTGTATTAATAGGATAATACAAAACATATATAAACATTTGTAATTTTAAACTTTATAAATACGGCATCATTTAAATTCCTTTAAATCAAATGCTTGATAATTGTAGATTTTGACAATACTATACAATTAAATATTACATAATTCTGTACTATTTTGTGTTTCAAATGATTATGTATATAATATGTATTTAAAAATAAATCTGACATGCTTCTTGATTAGTTTTTTTAAAGTAACAGACTACAGTAAAATTGTATTACATTATATGTGAATCCTTAACCTACAAACAAGTTTAACGCACGTCATTTACATTTAAGCCCTGCATTCATAGAAAGGCTTCATACCAAGGCAATAAATGAGAAGCAGCCTGTTATACTGCGCACAATAATATGATATTTGTTCTTTTTCAATGATTTTATTTTTATCTCTATGGTAAATGCAACATTGGTCTATACGTCACTATCGCTACCGCAGATATTTTGGACACTTCAGTTCAATAACAGGAACCATTTTAATTGTGAAGAACTTCTCCCAAATAATAGACATTGCTTTGGCTTTAAACGGTCACTGGAAAAAATGACCTGGTTTTTAATAGGCCTTGTAGAAGCTTGCTTGGGTGGTAAAAATGGTCAAGTGGTCAAAAATAAAATTAGCATGTGGTTAATTAGAGTCATTGAGTTTACTGACGGGTGGAGTAATATGAACCATATGTGCAATAACCGTTTGTGACGGTTTATGACTAATAACCGTATATAGTCGTTAAGAACCAATTTTGAACGGGGTCATGGTTTTTCATAGTTAAAACCGCGGTTTTAACCATGTTTGTTAATAATGCAAACATATTTCACCATTTGCAGTATCTTATAAAAGATGCAAAGATACAAAAAACATATATAAGATGACGACTTAGGCCAAACTACCTAACATTTAAACATAAATTTCGGTTATATAAGTTAACAAGATGAAATTGTATCACTAGCTCTGAAATGGTAAAACAGCAGTACCTTTAATTAATATTGTTTTGTTGCTGCTGCACAGATAAACTTTTAATTGCACCATACAGAATTAATTAAAAATATATGCACCATATACCTCTTTTCTTTAGCTTAAAGCATTCGTGGAAAGTCGGGCTACAAATTTGATGCTGGCATAACTCCTGAACGGAGTTACATTACAATATGCAATTTGCATATTCCAATAGCTAACACTTACG
>JAHZNE010000657.1:0-10378 GCA_027744055.1 Callyntrura sp. NNG-2020
GAAAATGACACGGCGTAGCACGACACATTATTTTAGTGAGAAGAGAAAAAAAGAGCAACAAACAGTACAGCACTGTCGTGCAATTACTATTATGCACACCACTGAGCATAAATTTTTTTTGACATGGATAATTTGAGAACTTTTTTTTCCAAAAGGCAATTAAGACCTCGCTGACACTCTTTACTCCTCCTTCCCAATTTCCGTTCCAATTAGTTTTCTATTTTCCCTTCTAATTAAGTCTTATTTTTATGCACTTTTGAACAACTGGATAATTTATTGCAATTCAGTTCACCACGACCACACACAATGCACTGAGGGTACAACCGGAGGATTTGTATTTTTTTACACAGTAGAGCAACAGTAATAAAATGCTAAAGCTATAAACGTGTTATCATGTTCCCTTTTCAGCATCATCAGCATTATTCTGGGAGAGTAACTTTCATGTATATATGTATATAATCCCACGAAACCACTATATGCTTGTCTCATGAAATATTCGTTGCTCTCGGCCGAATTGCTTGAAAATGAATGAAACGTCGTGGTTATAGCTGCGAATTTTTACTCGACCGACTCGTGGTTACATAGAAAGTCTTGTTGTTTCTAAAGTAGTATACCAAAAGTGCAAGTGCGAGTAGTAGTGGTCGCATATTTCTCTCTCTCTCTCTCTCTGAACACACATCACTATCAATTTGGGTTCGTCATCATCCATAAGAAATAAAAGCCCCGTCTTCTCCGGTATGGATGGTGACGTGACAGCGACGTGCCTTTATTATTACTTGTGTGTAGTTCACTTGAAGTTGGACTAACTTGACTGACCAACCAGAGAATGAATGAATGCATAATGCATGTTAGACCCTCATATTATTCCACTTTGATTTCCTTTTTTGCTCTTTTCACTTTTATGTCGCTCTTCCAGAGAAGTGTGCAGAACAACACAGTATTTTATGCTTTTTAATACACACACACACATGAGCACCAGTTTGGACGGTGCCATACCTGCCTCGTTGTCTGTCTAATTTACTTGGGCAAGTAATTCCTTTTGCTATTTAACAATAGACAATTCAATCGTGTTCGTTCGTATTCTTCTGTCCAGTCAACAACGATATGATAACCACTGACCACCATCATTAGCCGTCCACTTTTTTAGCAAGGGAAGTATAAAATATGGTGGTGGCAATGTGGTTGAGGCAGTGGTGATTTTGGATGAAAATAGTTATCATTTTTTTTCTTCTACAAACTGCATACTAAATTATCTTCACTTTAAAGAATGATGAGTGTATTCCGCTCGATGTTGCTGTTGGCAGAGCTGAGATGCTGTGATTATACTACGTTACGATTGTTATTATTATGGTGTTGACGATGAGCAGGTACGAACATAAGGTATAAAGGTAGTATGAATATATGCGGCTCTTTTCTTGTGAATTTGTTTTTTGTCTCCCTCTTCTTGTCGTGTCTTCGTGTGTCCATGTCCATGTACGGCAAGGCAAAAACGACAGAAGAATTAGCTGATAAATGCTAAGATTAACTAATAGAATTATTAGTTAATCTTAGGATAAATGCGTACAATTCTGTACAATTTACCATACAAAATACAAAACTGCCGTGATAACGATGACGATGATGAAATATGTTTCAATCAAGTTAAATTCACTACTGCTCTACCATCAAACATCCTTCGCTCGCATAGAAAGACAAAACTGCAGACTATCATATGAGAACCCCAATATCGTGCAGTTGCTTTATTTTCCCCTTTCCTGTTTGTAAGCCTGCTGCTAAGGTAAGGTCGATATTTTTTGCAGAGAGCAGCAGCAGCTTGCTAGAACAGGCGGAATAGCAGCAGCAGCAGCAGCGTAAGCACATGGCAATACAAATGGAGTTTCAAGCATATTATGAAATCTTCTAATACTACCTATATAGTATCATTACTGTATGTGTAGTACCTTTTCTCATTTACATTATACGATGTTTGTGCAATTTAATAATTGTGCTAGCCATGGGTAGTCTGTTTTTTTGCAGTTGAGACGAGTATAATATCCGAAATGAAAATAGTATATAGAGGAGAGAAGAACGTGTGTAACTCGCATGGTTGACAAAAAATGTATATATACGTCTGTTATAATAAAGCCACACACAGCAACCGGAGCGTATACGAGATAGTCTGAGTCTGAGCATGACTTTTGGCAATGTTTTGGTTTTGTGTGGATGTGACAACGCTAGACAACAGAAAAGAGCAAAAAGGGAGAAGGGAAATACAATGGAAGAGTAAGAGCTCTCACACAATGACAAAGTTCGCTTTGGTAAAAATATTAAGGTAACGTGCGTAGTTGTAATGCTAGCCAGATATAATAGTACGTATGCAATGCATAATATCTTGTTTTTGATTTCGTTCAGTTTGAAACGAGTGAACATAAAAAAATGAAATTTTATAGTTTTTGCCCCTGTCTATTTTAAAAGGTTGTGTCTACATTACATTTTACCGTCACTATTAAAGATAGCTTCTGAATAATATGAATGTGAAGGGAATCGTTGGTAAAGGTAGCTTATTATTCACAAAGGTAAAATGTAAAGTGCATAATGATGTAGTATAAAACATGATCAAAAATCAAATAAGGCTCCATTATCACTGAATAATTTTTTTAGCAGAGCTGTTATTTGTTATACGTTTCAAAAGTACAACAATCCAATTCGTTTTTGATTCAGCATACCGTTTTCACGTTACGTTTTATTGGAGTATCTACGTTTGCCGTTGCTTGCATTTACAATCGTGTATATCATGCCGTATAAGTACTTTCGCCTTGTCTTTGAATAGATGCGCTTCACTAGTAAAATTAAACTGTAATAAAAGCGAATGTTGCATCTGTACATTTTCATCACGACCCTTTTATTCCGTTGTTTATCACCATTATCATCATAATCATATAATGTTACACCAGCGAAAGAAAAAGTGGTGCACTTTCTGCTGGCTAATGATGATCTCATCATTTATCAGCGTGACCTGAGATGAATAATGTGTTTTGCATAATGCTTTAAATAAAAAGCAGCAGCAACACGACTCTGTTGCGATTTGCGATCCCATTTTAACTTTCGCAGACGTAAATCTGTCAGAAACTGAATAATCTTTTTATATTAATTTTTATTTATGGTGACAGTCGTCTCAGGCTCGTTTGGTCGAGTCAAATCTTTTAGTCAATCATTCAAAGAAATGTAAGTGTGCTATTATTTTTCATCAGTATTTGATTACCTTTCCTTGTAAATTTATTATTAAGATGGCAAGGAAATAAACACACATGGGAAAGGACGCAACAATTCAGTCCTGGTGTGCTACGCTACATGAATACGAGCGGTGAACGAACAACAGTCTCACAGTCGACTTCATTTAAAAAAGTCTTAACAATTGAAATTGAGCTGTGCACGAGTGTAGTTTTCAAAGGAATGCATTTTATCGCCTTCATAATTGACATCTTATCATGCACATCTCGAATTTGAAATGTTTAAAATGAAAAAACTCGCAAAAAACATGGTTTACCACAATCATTTCCTTGTTTAACACTGCTCGTAAAGTACTTTGCATCCTTATTTTATGAAAGTATGTGGGAAATATCTACCGTACGAACATTATCGGTTTATTTTCTGCAATTCCATGAATCTTGAAGTAATTATTCGTGTAATATAAGTGTCACGTAATGGTACAAAAATGCCATTGTATTATTGTATACGATCATTGGTCTATATATAACATGTCAGTTACCAACGCAGACACGGATCGTTATTTTTTGTGTGCATGTGTATCAAATCATCAAAATGCACTTTTAGTATTCTCAAACATTGTACGCGCATCAACATCAAAGTAATTTATTACTGCTGATATCCATTGGTAAACATATACCTTCGTGAAAAGCTATAAATGTTTAATTAGTACCCTTACCTTGAGCTAATTTTGCTACATGAGTCTACTTTGTTTTTACGAATCGTAATCACCACATAGGTAGCATAGGTTGCAGCAGGCTGCTGCAAGTACATATTCAAGTACCAAACCTATTAGGACTTTGCTTGGACAACAGAGTGATGCATTCATCAATGCGCTAATTTAGTCGTGTGCATTGCTCGTTTCATATAACATTATCATAAATTCATGGATCATACAATATAATGTTGCTGATGCACTCATTGTCAGAATGCTTGCTAAAACGGAATATACACAGTGCGAAATCGTCTGACAACATTGACAGGTATCCTATAATGACTGTACCTTGTAAACAGCATTAAGGTAGCGGATTACTTGTGTTATAATAATGCATGTGAAGGAATTTATACGTTGTAAAAACATTATTTTCTGTTATGATATTCCCCTCCACCACCATGCTTATTGCTTGGTTCTGCTCTCAAAGTTACGTGAACGAGCTCCGTAAATGGCAAATTTATACTGCTCTGAAAATCAACCATTTGTTCTATGTGGATGGATGAACNATTTATACTGCTCTGAAAATCAACCATTTGTTCTATGTGGATGGATGAACACATCTCCTGCAAATGTAGGCAGCTACACAATAAATACTTGTCTGTAAGAAAATTTATAACATTATTGTATTACAGTAAGAAAAGAGACCAGAGGTACAGCAACAGAGAATAACAGAATCAAGAAAAGCCGGGTAAGCACACTGCTAATAATGAGGAGGATGATGAGCAGAGCAAAACACATGTGTGGAAGGAAGGGAACTTGTTGGCATGTATGTACATAACAGAAAGATATAGAGATATGCCTATTTACGGTATGTGTATTCCTCTTTTTTATGAATGACAGCAAAAAGGGAAATTTTGACAACAAACAAAAGCAACGTGTTTTAGTGGTTTTTTAAAGGAAAAAAGAAAAGTCATTCATTTTTTCGGGTAGCGCACAAGGAGTTGAACAAAATTAAGCATTTTGTCTACAGTGACAAGGTAAGATCTTTTTTGTATTAACTGAAAAGACTACAATACATTTTCATCTGTACTGTTAAGTGTACTTAACCCAAACTGCTTTACAGTGCCAAAATTGTACGTTTATTGCGCTAATATATGGAGAGTTGCTACTAAATTGTCTAAATTTAAATTTTTTAAAAGGTCAGAGAGCGTACACAAGTACAAGTTGATCAACAAGCTATATCGTTAGTAGTCGTCATTGCCCGTGTAGTTTTCCATGAGGTCAGCGCGGGGGTTCTCATGAAATGCTGTATTTTCTATGAGAGTGGAGTGTCCTGGGAAAATGTAGGCTAATAATCTAATGTTTATAGAGGGAAAAATGCAACGCATTTCAGTATTTTCTGTTAGAAATTCGTGTGGGCGATATATTTTTTTAGCGCCACCGTGCCCAACCACACAACAACATATTACACTAAACCAGCCACGCATAATTTATTTTCTTTATTCCTTTTTACTTTGTAAATTCGCAAGTCGGAATGCACATTACTTTTTATCGATACAGAGTCCACATTTAAACATTTTAAAAGCGAAAATAATCATAACTTTCAACCTTGTTTACACTTGAAAGTCGTCACTCTATCCGTTATGCTTGAATGCTTTCCTCATCACGTCATCACATCACCATCGTAGTAGTCATTTGTCCATGCCCTACCCTGCATTCCTTTAGGTATCTACCACACTGTCTAAATATTTTTTCGAATTTTATTACACGCCCTCATCTAAATTCTAATATGCATTGTTTATATTTTCCGGCTCATAAAGTCACAACGTCACATCCTCCTTTGGGGCGGCTGTGTGTGTTCCAATCCAATTATCGTAAGTACCCCTGGTCTTGCACGGTCGTCGTGCTTTCTCCACACGCACAAATGACCAATATTCTATCCTAGCCAAAATGCCTTCCTGAAAAAAACAGGTCGCGTTTACATTATATTTGATAAAAATAACGTCGCTGTTTAAATGTAAAATGACTAAATAGTTGAACAAGTATAATCTAAATTCTTCATTTTAAAACTGTTTTTATAACACGACCAAATTATGTGTGTACGTGCACATAAATTTTAAGACCACCACAAAATAAGTCCATCTGTATCTATACAGCCAACGTATTATCCTACAACTACCAACATGTACATGTAGAGTGGCATCTGGGCAATATTATTTTTTCAAGCTGACGATGAAAGCTGCATTAAAGTACATTTATACCGGTTCACTGTGCCAATTGCATTCATACAATACTACATTGCTTTTTGCCGGCTTTTTGGCCATAGTCCCACCCGAGCACATTTATCCTATCGTCAGAACCATTACCGTTTGGTGATGATGTATGATACACTTAAAAATCTACTACACAGCTCAACTCCAAAGAACGCACACACACACACACACACACATGAGTAAAAGTACAAAAGTGATTTGAAAGTAAAAATATATCAAAGGAAAGGAACATAATACAACAACTGGAGGAGCCAGGAAAATAGCATCATCATCGTATCTTGGCTCTCTTGTAGTAAAAATTATACCTACATCAAGCCTCTCAGTGGCAATACTAACTATTTAATAGTGTAAAACAACGGAACGATATAAAGGAAGAAAAAAATACAAACGTCACCATTCATAATATTTTTTGCTCCACTTTTTAATGCAGTTCCAAAGGCCGCAATGCACATAAAGAAATGTTTTCTTTCATAATAATCCTTTAGGATTTGCAGGCTTGCGCTTAATATACGTGTAAAACAGAAAGACAGGACGTATCCTTCATGTAGTGTATCATCTTATGTCTACTTTTTTGTGTTCCTGGCTGTTGGGAAAGCCAGCAAAAAAAGTTGGAAATGGCAGTGTGTGCCTGCGCTTGTACAGCGCTTTATCGTATACGTACAGCTTCAAACACCGCTTTTTGATCATATACAATATTATGAGATATTTAATTGTTTTGTAAACCATGTAGCCACGATCGCGCATTTTAATCCATAAAATATTTTGATGAATATTGCGTTATTGCAAAAGCAGAAGCAAGCAATTGACAAGTGAGGAAAAAATTGCATTTAAATAGCAGCGTTGAAAAAAGCTTTAAAAAATGAGAAAGTTGCTTTGTCGGAACCTTGTAAATGTTGAATGGTAGCCTGGTATTCTGCTAATCTTTCGTCAACGTAGTCCTGTGATTGTGCAGCAATGATTTCTGCAGTTGTAGGCCCATCTTCGTCATCCTCGCCCACAGACATTGAAGGGGTCATTCGACGCCTCACCATATCCGGGTCCATTCCGGGGGGATAAACAAACTCAACGTCGTAGGAGGGCTGTAAATCGAAGTTGTTTGAGTTGTGCATCATGTCTTCCTGCAGATGTTGTTGGGCTGACGATGGAGGTGGCTGGTGCATTTGTGGCTGAGGAGTGGGAGAAGAGTAGTGGCCCATTTGCGGAGGCGGCGGGGTAGGACTCTAAATTATTACAATATGTCGAATGTGTGGCATGGTACAAGAAATATAAATAAAACATTATGGGGAAACAGTTTTCACTGGCTTCCGGTAGAAATAATCACGCATGATTTTCCGGTGAATATAAAATTTATTGTAATAAACGTACCGGTATAATGGGTCTAAAAAACGGTCTAGGCGCCATCATTGGATGTGGTGGATGTGGGTGATTGAAAGGGATCGGAGTAACGACTCCTCCAGTTGGTACTGGAGAAGGACTCCAGCGAGGCGGTGGGGGAAGAAATGGCACAGGTGAACCGGGAATCGGTGACGCCAAACCTCGATGTTGACCACCCACCATTGGTCTTCTCGAAAAATAAAGCAGTCATGTGTTTATATATCGAATAGCTTTTTTTATTTTGTCAAAATTTTTGGCCTTTACCTTATAAGAAATGGTGGCGGCGATTGTGTCATACGAGGTGGTATTGGTGAAGCCCATCCCGGTCGTTGAGGTGGCGGACCTCTAAAGGGGGATGGAGTCCGGTTTGCTGCCGGATGACCCGGGGGTAGTCCACTACCCTGCGGCCATCTCGGTGGACCACCTGGTCCTTGAGACATGATCAAGCCTTTTTATCCCTATATTGTCACTTTCCTTTCTTGTAGTCACAATCCAATGTCACGTTTACTTACACTCAAATTTTATGCTCCTGAAATTCACTGCACTTGTGTGACTTCCAATAAGCTTACAACTTATGAATTCACCAACAGCGATAGTTTTCAAGGAGCAACCTTGAGTTTAAGCTCACCTTAAGCTGTTTGCTCTGAAGCACAGTTATTACTTTAAAGAAGCTGCACAAACAAAAATGAATTCGAAGTCGTCTCTGTCGCTGCGGTTAAATTAGTAAACACATTTGCATTATTAGAACAGTTTGTTACAACACTGAGAGTTTAGACCACACACGTCTTCATACAACAAAACTCAACGAGTAATTCGTCCTGGCAAATTACCTGGCATGTACACTTTGCATCTTCTTTTAATTTAATTTACAACCCCTCACCAGCGAAAAAGAGTCAAGTCAGTCAAGTGCGTCTTAACGTGAAGTGATTTATTTCCTTTTAATTCGAACCTTTACGAGACCTGTTGTTACCTCTTACATCTTCCACTATGCCTGTTTCACTTTGCACGACCGTTTTCCTGCTTCACTTTAGTACGCCATTCGCGTTGATTAAGGAAAGTGGCTGTTGCGTCGTTTTTTAGTACGACAAGTATTAAGTGTGGAAATATATAAAGATAGTTCGTACATTTATAGTGGCGCCGATAAGAAGAAAATAAAGTCAGCACCTTGGTGCATATAGCTCTTATGCCTACTGCTGCTACGGTGCTGCTCAATTACAATTAAAATACGGTGCTAGTTGCTACTACTCCCTTATTTCTTGCGTGTTAAAATTACTGCAACGAACATAAACGTGAAAATGTTAAATTTTCAAAGAAAAAACACGAAAGAAGAGAAACACTTAAACAAAAGAAGAAAAACTAGCACTGTTCTTATTCAGTAGACGAAGCAGTGCTGGTGCTGCTGCCGCTGCTGCGTTGCCGTTTAGAAGTACACTACAACTGGCGTTCTTCTGCCATTTGTACTACATTCATCCTTGGATTTCCAAGTAAAACTACGGAAGAAACCAAAGGAAATAGGAATCATGTCGGTCGGTCGGCTCGAGAAACATCACAGATATCGAGGTAGCAGTTTTATAAGGAAAAATACATACATACGCCATATATATTTGTCTACTACGAAAGAGAGAGTCCTATCGTCCTGTGGTTAGCGTAGGATTTGTAGAGGGTAATCTCCAAGATTAGAAGTAAAAACATGTAGTGGAGAGAGACACCTCCTTCGTTCGAAAAACATGTCTGGTTCTCTAGTACCACCATCATTGCCATCAAGGCAAAGCAAATTTACGTACCTACATTGCACGATCATCATAGCAAAAAGCTAGAATCTTCTGCTTTTGTGTAAGCACTCTCCCGTGTTCGGAACGAGAAACCAGCTTAGCTTTAGTAGTGGTGCGTGTGTGTGTGTGTGTATGAATACGAATTATCTTGGAACCAGAACAAACTATCCATGTCCCCGTCGTCATGCACATTATGGTATATGGAAGTGCAATATTCGAATAAACGGATGTTCCGGCAATCTCATCATCATCACCATCATCATCGTCTCGGTCGTCATTTTGAAATCTTATTGTGCTCCTACTACATTATTGGTACAGCAGCCCCACCTCCGGCTTGGGTACACAGGACAAAGTCAAAATACACATTATGCTGCCGTTGCCATCATTTTCTCGTATAAATAGGCAAAGTCAAATGACATCTTCCCTTCTAGCACGTTTTCTCTGAATAACGGCTTTTCCCCTACTACTTCCGAACTTGCTTCCTTCCTTTTTATTAGTTCTGGTGTTTATTTGTGGTTGTTGGCAGATCCATGTCATGTCGTTCGTTTTTCGTTATGTAAGCTTGGTTTGAAGGGGGTATAGAAAAAAAGAGGAAAAAAATTAGGTAGAGGCAGTATTATTGCCATATAACCAAGTGGTGTATATAATATTATGCGTTTGAAAAGTAGTAGTAGGTAGTATGATGCGGCATTTATTGTTCATAAGAACTGAAACCGCTTTGCTAAAATTAGAAATCTCTTTCTTGGCACATGAAACTAGATCCATTTAAGTTGCTTAAAAATAATGGCAATATTTTTAAAGGGTTGTGTGTACGTTCTAGCTGTATAAGAACAGATATATGGTTTATGAAGTTTTCTTCCGAAGAGGAAAGATATAAAGATGGTGAGAGTGTGATATTGATATTCGGATGATACGGCGATAGAAAACGGGAGAAGAAACGATGATTACGGGATGGATAGTGATAATGGAAGGAAAACTTGGTTGATTTTTAGTTGCTTTGCTGCTTCTGTGCCACTGATAATTTGATGACTAGAGAGAGGAAAGCAGAATATTACTCT
>JAHZNE010000658.1:0-21558 GCA_027744055.1 Callyntrura sp. NNG-2020
CTGACATGTCCAATGCTCATGGACATTGACATAGGGCCAACCCTACTTGTATGTATGTAATATTTACCTATATTTATTAGACTGTTATTGAAGAGGGTACCGCATGTAGTTGGGATGGTATAGGACTACTTCTTTGTGCCCACATCGTCCTAAGACTGCAAATGGTAACCCACAAAAGAGCCGTACCAGCCCTTGACCAATTTTTCAGTGCAGCATTGGATTGTATATGGCCAGCATTAGATAGATCTTTAACAGCAAACGCATATTCTCTAAGAAACTGCGAAACGATGCCCACAGATCTGATGCCACATTATGTAATTAATGACTATTTTGATACTGCATATATAAAAATTGATTATGAGGAAAGCAGAGTTGTATAATTGTAAAAAAAATGTGCATTGCTACGATTTGTTAGATTACTCGACGTTACGCCGAGCTTAGCAGTGGCCTGGCAGTTATTGACGGAGGCTTCCCTCAAGAAAGAGTTCGGCGTTGCTTGCAATGGTTGCAGGAAGAAATGGATGCTAATCTTGTGAGAATGGCAAGTGCTTTTCAAGAACGATCTAAACAACTTGTGTTTCTCATCAATAACTATGATTTGATTGTGTCAGTTCATTTGGTAAGTAGTTTTGAGTTTGTATTACATCACGTCTTTTAAATTTGTCGTTTGCCCAACATTTACAATGATATTGAGTTTTTTGTTTCCCTTTTCATCAGGAAAAGGGACAGGAACCAAAAGAAAGTGATCGCTTTAAAACTGCATTGACCTCAAAAACTGGAGAATATGCAGAAGAGATTTTGTCGCCTCATTTTGGAGGAATGATTCAGTTTGTTAAAGAGGCCGAAAATTTGCTTCAAAAGGAGAAAGGAGAGTTAATTGCATCTGATGAAGGTACTTAATAACCGTTCTAAGTCAATGAAGTATCAGTGATCACATAATGAAACATTTAGTAATTTGTGTTAATGCTAATATTTGATTTTTCAGCTCGTGTTATCTCATTAATATCGTCGTTCGGATCTAGTTGGCGGCAAGCATTGGATGCAGTTAATCGTGAAGTCATGTCATCGTTTCCTAGTTTCAGAACTGGTGCAACAGTTTTGCAGCAAGCTCTCACATTACTCGTTCAGTATTATCATAGATTTCAGAAAATCATCGGTGAGGTGCTTCCTCACTTAACAGCTCGACAAGACTTAGTTAACATACATCAACTAATGGTAGAAGTAAAAAAGTACAAGCCAAACTTTTAATAAAAAATAATAATAACGGTGCTCAGAATAAATGGCTTTTAAAGATAACCACTATAAGAAAAAAACTAGTAAAGTAGTACGTATTTAGGTATTCACTGATCATTGATGTGGACAACGGAACTGGGAGACCGGATATCATCAAAACCACTGCATTTGTCATTTAAATAAGTAAAGTAACTGCTAGAAACAGGATCATTTAATAACACTGCATTGTTTCATTGCTTATGTTTAATGTCGTAAACATTGGTGCAAAAATAAAAAATCATCGCATCTTACTAATCTTACATTCAAGTTCTATGTAGAACGGCGAGACACAATAAGAGAGGCACATTTGATACGGGGTTGCAGATAGTAGCTTTTGGCACATTAGCGGCGATTGCCATCAGAATATCTTGACCGAGTGTAGAAAAAATGACCATATCCAAAAACTCGCTAAAATACGAGACGGTATTAGATGCCACTTCAAACGATGTTTTTAATGTGAGTAAACTTCAACTATAACGTTAGAATACAGTTCGTGGTGCACCAATAAATACATCTGGCATTAAACTGAGTTTTAGCTAATCACGGAGACATAATCTGACATGTAGAATCCGAATTTTAAATTTCAGGGCCAGCCCTCACCGTATAGTCCTTTACCTCTACAGGTTGATATGAATGACCCCGGTTTAGAAGTTGATCCAGATAAAGGGACTGACGTCGATCTACTCTCGGACGACGCGTTCGGATATTTGATAAACAAAGAGTGGTATCGCAAACTTCGGGGACTTTTTCTCGTATCCACGCTTCAAAGAATTCATGGACCAATGTTCAGAAGCCAGTATGGCGTCTATCAAGAACGAGCACGGCATTTAGCGTCGTATCCTTATATTATACATCCATATAGCACGTTTAGGTATATAATGTCTTTCCAATACTACACACTATGAAAGACTAATATATTATGATGGACAGGACACACAGCTAATATTTTACTGCATCGTATCTAGATGGTGTTGGGACATAGTGATATCAATCTTTTTAATAATAACTTTGATAGGCCAGCCTATTTTGATAACATTCTACCACACATATCTTCACAACGCGGCCCATGTTATCATCAGCATTATTCAAGGATTAGCATTTCTTGTGGATATAATTCTGAATTTTCGCACAGGTTACTTGCCTTCTCGTTCAGATACAGTAACTCTTGACGGTCATCTTATACGTTGGTACGTTTAACGGTCCTTTATTCTGAAAAAGTATAACGTGAATTTCAAGGACGAAAATGTGGAAATTTTTACCTGCAACTTTATCACTTCAATTTTTACATCTTTTCTAGGCACTATTTTAAAACTTGGTTTCTCATAGATTTATTATCGACAATCCCCTATGATGCCATTTACGTTATGTTGGATCATGCATTGGGGATTGAAATAGAAGAAATGCACGTTAATGTGTTCAAATTTATTCGACTTTTGGAGTTGCTAAAAATATTTCGGCTGGCTCGTGTCATTCGCTATTTTACAAAATTCCAGGAGGTGATGTGTTATTATTTAAAATCAACTTTATTCATTCTATATTGTTTTGCATCCTTTGTTTGCTATAAAAATATTCAAAAAGTCTAATTAGTTTTTTCTTATGGTTAATATTGTAGGCTTACATGATAGACGCACTTTATATTCGAGTGATAAATCTTCATATTATTATATTTTTTACACTACACTGGATCAGTTGCCTTCACTATTTAGTGGCAGATTTATTTAGTTCCCCAAATAATCGTAAGCACCACAGTTGGGTAACGCTCCTGGGACTATGGGATGCTGAAGTGTGGCAGAAATATATAAATGCTGTCATTAGAGCTCTATCTAATATGGTTAGAGATAACTGTAAACATTTTCCTTTTCCTTACACTAGCATACTTGTACTGTACATCTTGTATTCCACATATTTCAAGTTTAACAAGTTTTCTTACTTTCCTTACTCCCAAAATTATATACGTATTGTAACGATAGGCTTGTTTAGGATATGGAACGGATGTTCCTCGGGAAGCTGAAGATATTTTATGCACCATTTTCAGCATTTTGGTCGGATCCACATTCTTTGCACTTTTTGTTGGTAATTTATCCAGTATATTGATAAATGTTGACGTGGCTCAGAAAAAATATGCCGAAGTTTTAAATCAAGTATGTAAGTAGTACTACTCAAGTTCAATATGTGTGAACTATGTGAGAATTATAAGGACAAGTCGAGTATTAAAAACGAAAATTGGGTGTTAGGTCATGGAATACATGAGATTTAAACAAATTCCAAAGGAGTTACAGAATCGCGTGTTCTTGTATTATGAACACAAGTACCGCAGAAACTTTTTCAACGAAAGCAGCATTCTTCTCAGTCTGTCCGATGTGCTTCGTCAAGAATTACAAATGTTTAACTGCAGGCGATTGGTGGAAGAAGTGCCACTTTTTCACGGAATTCCAGTTACAATTGTACAAAATATTGTTGGACGCCTTCAGTTTGAGGTTAGTTTTCGATAAAGCATAACTTTTCATGCCTTTAAGGTTCGTTGTGTGTGGGTTTAAGGGTAATTAAACACTCATCCATTGTCAGTAACCTACATTGCGTTGCAATAAAAAGGAAAATGCCAAAAATAACTTATGTACAAAGTACAAAAATAATCTTATTCCTTTTATGACCGCTTTAGGTTTATCTTCCCCAAGACGTCATCATCGGCTCTCGTACAGTTGGTGATTGCATGTATTTTATTGAGCATGGTGTTGTATCCGTTCTGGCACCAAACGGCAAGCCGATTGCCAATCTAAAGGATGGTGATTTCTTCGGCGAATTAGCGTTGCTTACAAAAGAAAGAAGAAATGCAACTGTAATAGCCACCACCTATTGTGATATGTATCGTCTTGAACGATCGGATTTCGAAGAAGCTGTCTTAGGATATCCCGAAATCTATGAGCAACTTATAAGGGTAAAAAAAACAGTACAACGTGCACAAAATTTTGGGAATCGGTGGCCCTAACGTTATTTTCGATAAATATTCTCTTGCACAATATATTATGTTCCCCAGTTTGCAGAAGAACGGGCTTCAAAACGAGTGGAATTACCAAGGCAGAACAACGATCAAGACTCGACTCTGCCTTCACACACGAAGCACAGGCATAAACGAGACGGAGACGATGGTTCGATAACTAACATTTGAAATACGATTAATAAAAGGACTGGCTCAGATATAATATTGAATTATCTGGATTATAGATAAATCGTACACTCATATTTCTTAAATCATAAAATATAGTTTTGTCTTCGTTTTAATAAATAATTATCGAGCACTTATCATGAAAATTGACAACATTACACGCACGATTTGCGTCAATACAATATAATTCAGCATCCATCCGACAATGCGCTGACAAATGATAATCAAAATGCAAGAAGTATTTTGAGATAGTTTACATCTTTTTACTCGTTTTAGCTTATTCCCACCTGTGACAAATTACTTCCACTGCTTACTGTAGTTCATATAGCAAACTTTCACTGCATAACTTTGTTTTAAAAACTCATTATTTACCATCAATCATTATTCATCATGTTGACTGACGCTTTTTATTATCCACTTTCCAGTCTAGAACAAAGAAAGTAGCACAAATCTAGGGAACTGAGGATATATGCATGCGTAGGCATTATTTCGTTATTCATTTTACCCCAATTTCATTATCAATACTTTGGTTATTGTTTACACACATTGTATCATGTTATGTTGATGTGCATGCATGTACTATGTACTCACTACTCACTCACCTACCCTACGGTACATGCATACTCACCATAAACAAGGTATTTGTATGTGTAGTTTTGATGCATCTCTCAGATACAGAAAACAAGCTGCAGCGGCTGATCACAAAAGTTCGGCTTAATATCGTCGTTGGTTAGCGTTATATTTTTCAATTTTGTCAAATTGTCTATCTTAATAAAAAAAATTTTTTTTAGCAAAGTGCGTTGTTCTGTGCTGGAAGTGTTCTGGCAGTACCATGTTTCAATTGTTTTTAAAATTAGAATGTAAAAGTACGCAGAAAAGTCGGAATCAAAGCCAGAGCTTTATGGCCTAATAAAAGACTTTTACTGGCTATTTCTTTATGAATTTGGGATTTAAAAAAAAATTTCTTGTGGCTGTTAGCAGATTTTATTAAAACAAGCTCCTACATGTTATTATTGTTTTGTGAGTCACCGTGATTCCGCCGTTATCATAGGACTTTGCATTTTAATCTTTCAAAATGGCACCTATACCAATACCAACAGTTCAAAATCAAGGGGAAAAGAGACCCGCAAGACCGATTACTGGAGGCACATCCACAGAAAGAAGGTAAGATGGTTTGGTTGAAACTGATCCACACGGAAAATACTCATTGTAATATACTTTTTTCAGGCGTAACTAATGATAAAATGCTTTATTGGTAGGTCGGAATTGGTTACACGAGTAAAGTATAGTAATACCCTCCCGGACCTTCCGTTTGATCCAAAATTTATAGCGTACCCTTTTGGGTCCAATCGTTTTGTTACATACTCAACAACTTCGCTAGAAAGAAATTATGTCTATGAAGTACTAACAGAACCGGATTTAGGCGTAGACGTGGAATTGGTAATCCCAAATCACTACAGTGCCCCTCCTAACGCTTCATTGCATTTAGATTCCAAGGATGAGCGACTGCTTGAAGATGACAACTTAATGCAAAAAAATCAGAAAAGAAGTCGTCATCATGCAAAGAGTGTGTCGTGGTTGAGAAGGACGGAATATATTTCAACAGAACAAACTCGTTTCCAGCCTCAGACTATTGAAAAAGTAGAAGCTAAGGTTGGGTACTCGATAAAGAAGAGTTTAAAAGAAGAAATGCATTATATGGATAGGGAATCACAGGTAAAATGATTAATAAAACTACACTGAATATTCATTCATTTTATTATGATGATTTTTTACGATATACGTTGTTTAATATTAATTGTATAAATATTTCAAAATTGCAGATAGAGAATATTAAGAAAACATTCGAGGACGCAATGAAACCGATTGACAACCACTTTGCTAAACCAGGAGTTGTGCCAGTTGAAATTCTTCCCGTCTTTCCTGATTTTAACCTTTGGAAATATCCGTGCGCTCAGGTAAACTCGCGGTTTATGTTTTTATTGGAAAAATTCTATCTAATGTTTGAGTTGGATAGTATTAAGCAATGTAGCATTTCGTTCTAATTATACGTTTATTTATTACAGGTAATATTTGACTCTGATCCAGCACCAGTTGGTCGTTCTGTTCCTGCACAGTTGGAAGAGATGTCACAGGCAATGATAAGGTTAGGCCAAAATTTTAAGGTTTTTAATTATCATAATGTAATACGTTTTTACGTTATATTTAGTATGAAGCCAAAATGGCATCTTTTACATACTGCAGCAATGATAGAAATAAGGCGAATTCTAGGTTGAAGCTTTACATTTTCAATGCTCTAAATGGTGCGGCTTGGCAATGTGCTCTTCGTGAATGTCGAGGGCTCTAGCTTTCCGTTCACTGAATTGAGAACTAATAATCGCTTTGAGCTGTCCACCTTTCGAGCACTGAGGTGGATTCCTTAAACCGATGAGAAATTTAGAAACAGATATCTGAGCTTATGAAACGCTATTTGTGTTTACTAAACAATGTGTTGTTTGTTTTTACTAATAATATAAATTAAATATTCGCAAGTCAAAATTCATTTCATCGAGCTCTAATTTAAATTTTTATAAAAAAAACAATCAAGTGACAATTTTTTGTCTACAGAGTTCGTTTAAGTAAACGTCGTACGCGAGGACCACACCAACAGCTCAATACAAAACTGTGTGTGAAGCATATTCCGCTCACAGCCTCGGACTACAAATTCCAGCGGAAGAGAGAGAAGGAGCTGGAACCATTGCAGGAAGAGGAGGAGGAAGAAGAAGAAATCGAGGAAGTAAAATCAGACAATGAAAAATCCGATGGCGGTGCCGAGGCAGAAGCTGATAAAGATGCTGATGATGAGCTGAAATCAATTGTTGGAGAGAAAAGTATTAAAGGCTCTGATGCCAGTTCAGGTGGTTCGGATTCGGAAAAATCTGACACAGGTATGGTGGAATAAGGTAGAATTTTTGAAAAGATGGGTGCTTCAGTGTCTTCATAATACAAAATTAAATCATTTCAGAAGGTCGAAAACCAGAGCCGAAGGCAAGTAAACGAATCGTTAGCGACGAAAGTGATAAAGAACATGACTCATCAGGATCAGAAAAAGGAAGTCCCAAAGGTAGTGAAAGAGGTTCCAGATCTGGAAGATCGAGATCAAAATCACCTTCGAGATCTAGGTCGAGATCTCGCTCGAAATCAAGATCTAGATCCAGATCTAAATCAAGGTCTAGGTCGAAGTCAAGGTCAAGATCTAGGTCAAAATCCAGGTCCAGATCGCGGTCCAAGTCTAGGTCTAGATCTAGGTCAAAGTCTAGGTCAAAGTCTAGGTCAAGGTCAAGATCACGATCTCCTTCAGGATCAGATTCTGGGTCGGGCTCAGGTTCTTCTGGTTCGTCGTCCTCATCCGGGGAAGAGTCTGATTAGATATTTTTTGTTATTTCTGCCCTGCCTAATTTTAACTAGTTTAACGAAATGAAATAACAGAGAAAATTTGGTCATGTGGCTAAAAGCATTCAATATTTTCAAGCAATTTTAACTATGCATATTGTACTTGGTACTTGAAAATAATTATTTCCGAATAAACTATTGGATTATAGTTACTATTATCCGTAACTTTGTTTATTTTTTAATTCCGTAATAAATGTATGCTATGAAGTACCATTGGCTTTGTCAAATATGTTACTTAGCGGTCTGATATCCACGGTTGGACACATGGCTTTGATCTGAAAATATATACAACATTTGTCATCAGTTTAATTTCATTGTCTAGACCTAGCCAATTTTAGTTTGGTAAATTAATTACTCATAACTTCCGTTACAAAATTACATTTAATTTCTTGTATACCTTGGAAGTGAAGTAATCAATGTCAATTTGAATTTGTTTCCTGATTTTATCGTCGTCCGACAAAACTTTATTATTATCTGATCCACCAATACTTTGGCCTTTCACTTTTTTAAGTCTCTTCAAACTTTCTTCCATTCTTAATACTGATGTTAGTACCTCATCGACTTGTGATTTATATCTGCAAGATAAAACGCATATGTAAATAATTTAAAATGAAATGGCTTTGCACACGATGAAGATGAAAGTGTAACAAAAAATATTCGTTTCATTTTAAAATGACATTTTACCTATTCAATACTTCACTAGCAATTTTATTTCCTATTTCTTCCCACAATTGTCCTTGATGGGAGCCAATTACTGAAGACTTTATAACGTCTATTGGCTGCAGAATACCTTCAACGTATTCTCCGTGTTTAGTTGGAAGTTCACGATTTGTCCTTCTGTACAGTCGTGGAACTTCTGTAACTAAGCCAATGCTGGATGAACTATGGCTGACCGTTAACTGAACGACACGGTTTTCAACATAATCTCGCACCTGCTGCCATTGAAAGTCTAGTAAGAAATTTGACACAACTGCCGGTAACTTCGTAACCGATGGACTAGGAACCACCTCTGTATTTGAAGAGGTGCAGCTAAGTTGTTTTTCCAGTTTCTCTGAAATTAATTGTTGCACTGTTAGCTCTGCCAGCTTGAGATCACAGTAAATGTCTAATAACACAGTTATTGCAATGTCTTCTTTGGACGACATCTCCGCCTCGACAGCTTTGATGTATCTTGAAATAAGTAAGGCACTAGCTTTCAAAAATCTTCCTGCTATGTGGCTTATGTAAATTTTGTCTGCGTCCCAGCACTGTAAATTTTTAATAAATCGTTTAATGTCGGGTTAAAACAGTTTATACTGAAAGATTTAATGTATTCAAGATTGTACCTGTCCGAGAACCTTAATTAGAACTCTTGAAGAGTCCAATTTGAAATCAGTATTAGCACAAGAAGCTGTAACATCTTCTAACGCGGACTCTAGCTCAACAGCTAATGCATGAAACCTGGAAGTACAAAGATAAAAAGTGAAAAAAGTGAAAGCATCATTACATATTAATTGCCAGATAACTCAGTAAATTTGTTCGTAGTTATTTTGAACTACTTTATTACATACCTTAGTTGAAAGTAAACCGGGAATTGCCATTTTGAAATAAAATCTTTAAGCGTTTCACTTTCGCGAAATGTTTCTAAGTGGTCTAAAGACGGCATTTGTCCTTCCAAAAACGTAATGAATTTCTCGCAACGAACCCAGTTAAGATGAAAGGAATCCGGATTTGATGGTGACCATATGTGTGGAAAATGTTTTTTCAAAACACCAATAACATGGGGAAGGACGCAGTTGGATACAAAATCATAATTAGACATCCAAGAAAATTCCTCTAGTTGTTTGGATACTTTTATTACTGGAGACTTGGTAAGAAAATCCTCTACTTCATCCAATAAAGAAGAAACATTCCCTTTCTTCGATAAAACGTCATCACAAACTCGCTTCAGTACATGTAACGTAAATATCTGCTCCGCCTCGGAGACTTTTTGAAGTTCTATATACAAGTGTAGCAAGTTGGTTACTGTCGAATAACAGTTGACACTATTGCCAGTGTCTGATATGACTACTGCATGATGAATAAAGAGCGAGTTCATTCGTTTCAACGCTTCGTCCATCAAAATATGAAGGCGCTATGTTAAAAAATCACCCCAACATTATATTTTTTAAATATAAAATCATAAATCCTGATGACCATGATGTATCAATGATATTACTTTTTTCGCATCCACCGACATCGGTGACTCCTGACAGCTTTGAATAAGAAACTGCGCATTAGCCAACTCTTCACATGTTAAGGACAGAGCAGAGAACTCCGCTTCTGACAAAATTTCTAAAGGAACTTTCCGCATGTGCTTCTCTGTGGAATCTACTGCCGATATCGCCATCTTATGATAATGTAATTGTCTTTTGCTATGGCGGATTTGTCTTTTCATTTCCAATTCCTCTTTCAATAACGTGATGTTGGAATCCAACGAAGTAACGTATATCTGTGCAAATAAACTACGTTGTTTATTTAATACATGCAGGAATAAAGTGCTCATTATTTTATCTTTCCACTCACATTTAAGTCATTCTTGGCTCTATGTAATGGGCCCGCTATATTTTGTATCCTTCCATCCAGACCCACCAAATTGGAAGACAGATTCACAAATTGACCATAGTCTTGATTTATTAACTCAATAAGAGAGGACCGCAGGAACTTCAAATGGCTCCCTAAATCATCCCGAAGCACATCTAGTGGCACGCGAATTCGCTTATTTTGAATAAATTCGTCCACCGAAAAACCATCTGCCAAAAATTCATTTGGCTCAAAGCTAACTTTGCCATCATAGTCATTTAAAAACGAATTTTTTGATCGAATCATCTTATACAATTAATTCGAAACAAAAACAGTGTGTAATATCTACTGTTTTTGTAATAGCTGATTGTTTCCACAAATGTCACAACTCCTAAGCACAATACAATTTTCCTAAATAAGCACCGATCGATGTCACTTGAGTTGGAGTTCACATGTCATTGACATGTAAACAGCTGGTTGACAGCTGAAGACTTGACTTACGAAGAAGGAAGGGGTTCAGCAACATATTTTATGTTCAACCCACAAATCTGCATTTAACACATAAAACTCTTCCCAAAATTCGCAAAATTATACTACACAAGTTTACTTACTGACACTGATGACCTACATTAAATTACGATAGTACACAGCTCTTTGTCATTAAATTTTAATCCCTTAACACTGTGGAGAAAGACATAATAAAAGTGATTTTACTGGGAGAAAGTTGAATATATACAGTGTTAATACCGTGTACACATAGTTGAGTTGGCAAATCATCAGAGTTTACCGCATTCCAATTGAAATCTCATAATGCCCTTCAGCAATAAAAGAAGGGTTGGTCTTTCGTCTTGGTCTTCTGTCGTATGTTAATACCGTGTACACATAGTTGAGTTGGCAAATCATCAGAGTTTACCGCATTCCAATTGAAATCTCATAATGCCCTTCAGCAATAAAAGAAGGGTTGGTCTTTCGGCTTGGTCTTCTGTCGTCCTGTCGTGGTGAATGGAAACGGGTAAGACCTTTATCTATCTGTGCTATAACACTCTGCGTCGGATGACGTGTGTTACATCGTTTATAATACCTACCTTAGTCACGCTAATACAACAGTCAAAAATTATAATCATAATTTTAAACATTTACATCAAAAAGTTTGCCGCAGCGAATAAATGCAAAATGCAATGGCAGCAGGTTTTCGAGATTTTCCTTATCCTGATTGATGATACAATTACAGTTTTAGTGTAGTAGTTAATATAGCATTACTTCTTTTTGATTTCCTCAATGAATTAACATTTTTTCTTAAGATAAATTCGTCGTATCATGATAAGGTCGAAATGAAAATTATTTATGCGCATAAATACATGTTGCATGTATAGCATAAACTTGGCGTGGCTTAATATGTAAGCATGCAACAACGTACAGTTTAGGAGACCTAAGGAGAAAAAAACTTTCTATCGGATCTGCACAAAACTATAGTATAACAGGTCACGTTGTTGGCTATGTCCATCTGCAACTTTGAAAAGTTCGACATCAATCCTATCCTGCTTAATGTCTGACCATCATTTGGTACAACATCGTACATCAGTATCGTACATAAAATTTAATAAAATTTGTAGCGGTGCAGATTCACTTGAATTAGTAGCTGAATATGAATACGTTATATCTTCATGTTTCCTGTCCTGTCTACCACTGGTATAGCACACAATTAAGTTTTTGATGTGTCACTACGTGTGGATGTGGGGATATACAAGAAAGAAAGTAAGGAGTGTGTAAGCATAGTGCGGAAATATTTAGGCACAGGACAGCTGCGAGGAAGCATTTTTACATACATAACACGATTATGGGTGAAGAACTGTAATATGCATTGAGCCGATGCGATGATTTCTCATCTTGAAATGAAAATAAAATTTCTCACGTATATATACCTCACCACAATTGAGCAGGATTAAGCTATCTTACTATTGCACAAGGCCTGATATCCTAATTCCTAATGTAGTGTGTGTTTGTGTATATATACATTATTATTATGACTGTTATAAAATAACAATAGATCTACGCGCAACACAGATGTAGGCTTTTTTTTATCACCCCACTTATTTTCCGCAGTGTGATAGTAGTGACGATGATGATGATGATGGGTCGGTCGGTCGGGTGCCAATCCAATGCAGTGTTATTACTAAAGTTTGCCTATAAAATAAATAAAATAGCATAGCTGGGTGCAGCTTCCGTCGGTATTATTATCGGACCGACGACGACGTGAACCTCATGCTTTCATAGGAAACTTTCTCCATTATTCCGCATTTGGATTTTTTTCTTCGTACTGCTGTTGTTTTTAGCACAGTACCACTACTACACAGCATTGGCACTTTGGCAAATTAAGAAAATCGTCAAATTTGCATTGAATTGAGTGAAACAGTGTTTTGTTTCTTTTGCAGTGATACTTTTGTTGTAATGTAGGTATCCGTACCCGCAATAATATTAATTTTGTATGTGCCCTCCTGAGAAAAAATATTGTTGGTAGGTAATTAATCAATATTACTGTGTTGACGTGACACACAAGTATGGCCTATTTGGACTTGAATCCTTCCAAAATAAATACTAATTAAAAAATGCTCTCGGTTTTTACTCTGTCACCAGTAGTTCGTTCGGTTCACCCCAGTAATTATGTTAATAATTATATTTTTTACAATGATATATAGAGATGCTAATAACGAATAATATTACTTGTTACTGATAATAAGTTGTGTAAATTGAATTTCAATTAAATATAGTGCTCCAACTACATCTATTATAGACGTACACATTGCAAAGTACAGTACAAGCATGTAAAGTGGCAGCGCACACACTCAACTAATAGCACTATAAAAACAAACTGTACAAGTTAATATGTGTACTACTACACACTATTTATATTGTAATTATTGTTGTTGCTCGTGAAAAGAAATTAAGCTCAATGTTCAGTAAATTGATGCCGCAGTGGGGATCGAAACAGCACAGGTAAGTTTGTTGACTATCTTTCACTTTTGAGACGACAAGTCTCTCTTTGCATAATTTCATATTTTCTCTACTGATATTTTGCTAAATTGTCATTTTTACCCGAATATTTTGATTTTTAAATATTTTAATTATTTTGCCCAGTTGAGCACTATAGCATGACGGTGTCGTAGTGAGAGTAGCATTTGTACGCATATACAGTATCATCAGGGGCACGGCGACTGATTTATATTTTTCAGTTAAATATCAAGTGTGTTTGCGCACTCCACTGTTTTTTGACAAATCACTTTATTGTTGAATTTTAATTTTTTGGTAGCGGATGAAGTTTGCATCAATGTCTATAATACAAAGATTATTTATTGTGAAGATTTGGTGCTACTTCTATTATCATTCTGGAAGCTATTAAGGAGCACATAATTTAATTTCTGTTGATGAATGACATGTTTTTGAGATGGCACGTTGTATGATGGTTGTGGGTCTGTGAATATTTTCTCACTGTTATTACTCAATTATTTTCCTGCATGCTATTTAGATTCTCTCTAGCTCCACTTCAGGGGCGCGGGCGGTGCATATAGCTTTGACCAGTGGTAGTGATAAAGAGTCATCACAAAAACATGACATACCATGTTTAACAACATATGTATTTCAATATTATAACAAGGTTGACATATTGGGAGAAAGTTTTAAAAATTGACATTTTATGTGGTGTCCTATATGCATCGCCCCTTACTTTAGGATCCAATATGATTTCCGGTATTTTTAAATAAACTCATTGAACCTCTCGTACCATATGTACCAAATGTTTTGATTATACATGTCTAATTAGCATGTTAAAAATTTAATTATATGCAATGCGGTGCTAGTGCTATTCCCGATCCCAAGCAAAATTATATAATTATTTTTGCAATAACAACCACCATTGAATATCATCATCATCAGTTCGTGGTGAGTGGTCGTGATGTCATTTGCATCGGCCATGTAATCGACGCGGCTGGCTGGTAGAAAATGTCTTTGTGCATAAAAAATACTATGTATTGCATTGCAAGTTGCAAGCTTCAGCTTTTAATATTCATCATTTTAAAATGAATATAATTTGATAATTATTATGATTTATTACATTGAAAGAGTCGTAAAAACGTAATTTCATTATTGTAAAATGAAATCATAAGCAGCTTCTTAAATCTTAAAGCGTTGCGTATTATCCTTGTCTGCAACTGCAACTATATATATAAATATATTTATTTGGATAGTAAACATTACAGAAGACATACGACATATTTAGACGATAGAAAAGTTATATGTAGTGTTGGCACATAGGTAGGTTAGTAACAAATTAACACTCAAGTAATTTGCAGTGGAACATGTAAACCTGTGCCCGTAGTAAACGGTAGCAGTCATTAGTACGTCAATGGGTGACCACAATGCATTTGCTTTTGCTTACATAAATCATAATTGCCTTTCAATCATAAAATCGCTTATTGGCATACTACAGCGTACCAATAAAATGTAAATGTATCACGCGCATGCAACAAGCAAATGAGGCAAATTGACCATCGTCTTAACCTGTGAAAGCTGAGAGTTCAGCGATATTAATATTACCTACGTGGAGGAGTTAACGGCAAAACAATAAAAGTAATCAAAATATACGATATTCATAAATATTAGAAGAGGCAGCAGTAAGATTACACGTGAGGTTATGCATGTAATTTGTTCTCAAACGAAGACTTGACAGTATTTGGTTTTATTAGTCACTCGTGTGGTTGCAGGGAACTTTTGTATTATTTGCAGTACGGATATCGGCTTCTTATTTGAGTATTTCAATTTCGCCGTTTTGATAAAAGGGGGGAAATATGGCAGCAGCAGCATCTACCATAGGAATTCCAAACAGCGCAACTAGCCAGGGGGCTCTTTGTCATACTGTGTCAACGATTCAAAATTCAAACACAGGTAACATTTTTGTTTTCTAATTTGTAAATTAGCCTGTGCCCATGTGTTTGTGCTTTTCCCAGTTTTGGCACCGCAGTTGCAGGCTGAGTGAAAAATAAACACTTTTGTGACATTCCATATATAGGAAGCGTAGCACTTATGGAGGGCCCTCTAAGCAAGTGGACTAATGTTATGAAAGGATGGCAGTTTCGATGGTTTGTCCTTGATGAAAACACCGGATTACTATCATACTACACGGTAAGTTGTAAGTGGTTAGTGGGCTTGTGTATTGTGTAGTATGTACTCAGGTTTAATTTTGGGTGTTCCATCCGCGACAAAGTAGATTTGTGTTGTTGGACTTGTTTGCCAAGGATAGAAAGCGTTCTATTCCATTCGTAAATAAAAAAATAAAAGGTTTGAATGAAGTTGCAGTAACTGGGATGGAAGTAAATTGATAAGCGGCTTTACCATTTTAAATCCGCTTATTCCAATACAACTTGTTTTAAAAGTAGAACGAAAAGTTTTTGTGCTCGCGTACATCCTACTACATACATAATACATATCATGCAAATAAAAGTAAAAGTTGAAAGTTGGAAAGTGTTTTGCTTAATGTGGTCTGTATTGTATATTGAACATCCTTCAATGGTAGACGAAAGAGAAGATGCGTCGTGGTGTTCGACGTGGATGTATTCGTCTGCAAGGAGCAGTATTGGGAATAGACGATGAGGACGATGCAAATTTTACAATAACAGTGGATGCGAAGGTTTTTCATCTTCAAGCGAAAGATGCTGAGGAACGCGAAATTTGGGTACGGTGAATAGAAATGAGTCTACTCAAAATATATTCGGTAATAAAAAGTTTGGGATTCCACGTCTAGAAGGTCGAGTAATTTTCCACATTTTCTCTGTGTATAGGTGAGAGCACTTGAGGAAACCATTCTGAAACACGCCAGATTACGTCCAGGCTCATACCTTCCACTTCATTTTGCTGCAAACATGGCAGGAACGACAGACGAACCCCTTCGTAGATTTGAGCAGTGTTTAGCGCAAGCGGACGCTTATCTACAGCTTCTCATTCAACAAGTAGTGGCCCTTGAGGCGAAACCGGAGATGGGTCATTTAGTTAACAAAGCGAATGAATATTTGGAAGCTGTTAAGCACAGTATAGTTTTACTTCAAATTGCTAAGGTATAGGGATTTGCTCATCAATCACAAGTGACCTGTAGTACTACTATTGATGTCGTGTTTTAATTGGTGCACGATTTTTTGGTGACTATGCAGAATACGGCTTTCCCAATTACCGGCCTAACCGCTCCAATAATTTTGCATTACTCCGATCCAGAGGTGCAAACTGGTATAGCATTTGGATCTGAATGTCGGGAATCTGTGAGTTCCGGAGAAAGTAAAAGTCCCCCCGCTACCAATAATGATCGTAGCGTTAAATCGAACCCCCCAGTTGTTGGCCAGTCACCTATTTCTCCAAATGAGAAAAACCCTGTTTTCATATCATATTCCAGTTCTGATGATGAGCAAGACTTTTATGATGCCAGTGAAGATATCACGAGTGAGGACGCAGCAGAGGAGTAAGTGTTTACAAGTAGACCAATATCAATTACTACTTACAAAATAACAAATCTAACAATAACAACAACGATATATAGCACATTCATGGTATTTAACGGTAATTTATTAGTATGATAGAAGAGGGCAGGCGTTCATTGTAGGTATAGTATACACGTTTTACTAATGAGGGTCCGAGAAAAAAACAATAACGCAACTAGCTGAATGGCTTTTGGTTTCGCATCTGTTGTGTACCATTAATAATGTTGTCTGTACATCTGTGTAATTAATGAAGGTTGGGGATTATCATATAAAAGCGTATACTACACATTACCAGTTTTCTCTTGATCCATCGCTGGGAAGTGTACAATCATGGCTATCATCGGTTTACTACACAGTCAACAGTTAGCTTAGCGCACATCAGTACCATTTACCAACGCAACTCGTTGATGAGGTCCGCTTTCTTTGGGTTGGATGATGAGCATGTAGATTGTACATTTGAAATTGAATATTTTCTGTTCGAGTACATGCTCAAATACATGTTGTGTGATACACCTGGATACTTAATTAACAGCTATGTAGTGAACAATTCGCTATCTTGTCACTAACCGATAAAAACCATTGAAGCTTGAGTCTTTCCTAAACATGAATGAATATTCGAATATTGTTATTATTATTACCCTTTGAGTTTGCGATGACGCTAGGCTGCTGTTGTCGTCGAAGGTATTGCAAAGCGTAGCTGACAGACAAGATGATATTCGACTTCATTAGCTCAATTCCAAGACTTTTGTGTGTTTGCTTATTAAGTGTCCTTTTATGTTTACGTATCAATCTATCTTGTATGCTTTTTGTGCAATTCATTTTGTGTGCCTATACTGTAATTTTCTACTTTATGGAACCAACATCGATTGCTGCTAAAATAATATACTGCATACTGTATTTCTGCAAATTCAAAATGATCCGCTAATTTCAAGACTTCCGTTTCACGTGTAGGAAAACGGAACCTGTGGCTGTTTCGACCGTTGAAATTGCTGCGTCTAAAAATCGAATGGCTGGGAGTACATCTTCCGCAAATAGTGCATCATTCGATAGGGGAAGTGTTACTCAAGACTTTGACTGGGATTCCCTATACGATGAAGACGCCCCAGAAGATGACCTGGGATCCGTGGAAAGCCACGGATCCGTATTGTCACATTTACTCTCGCAAGTTAAAATCGGAATGGACTTGACCAAAGTTGTCCTACCTACATTTATTTTAGAGAGACGTTCGCTACTGGAAATGTACGCAGATTTTTTTGCTCATCCGGACATGTTCGTGTCAATTGCCGACCAGCCCACCCCTAAAGATCGCATTGTTGCCGTATTAAGGTTTTTGAATAGATGGTTTATTAACATTTAGCATTACTGCATTTGCTGCTGAATTTAAACCCATTTTACGAACTTTTAGATGGTACCTTGGGGCCTTTCATGCGGGGCGACCTTCTGAAGTTGCAAAGAAACCGTACAATCCTATTCTAGGGGAATTTTTTCAGTGCCATTGGAATATGAAGGATTGTCTTTCTTCTAAAACCGCTCTAGACGCTCCTGACGAATCTCATGTTTCCCATAATTCTGATAGGATTCTTGCACCAAATGGAGCCTTAAATATAGTTAATAAAGACGGAACACTCTTTCCTTGGGTTGGCGATTCAAACTCGCTGGTGTTTTTAGGGGAACAAGTATCGCACCATCCTCCCATATCTGCATTTTACGCAGAACATGTTTCCAAAAAAATATCACTCAATGCTCATATATGGACAAAATCCAAATTCTTGGGACTTTCCATAGGTGCGATGCATTAATTTTTTTTATCATCAACTGGAAGAAGGATGTAATAAATATTATCTTGTGTTTAGGTGTAAATAATATTGGCCACGCCACCCTGTCCATTCATCAACCTACAAGGGAAGATTACGTATTAGGCTTTCCAAATGGGTATGCTAGATCGATTCTTTCAGTTCCATGGGTGGAATTAGGAGGGCAGGTAACTATATCTTCTGCTCAGACTGGATATAGCGCACGGGTGGAGTTTTTAACCAAGCCATTTTTCAATGGTGAAAAGAATAAGGTATTAAAAGCATACGATAGTTAATTACTGTCTAGTTTATTGTTGTAGGGCCAACATTAGAGTGTTAGTGCTAGCATAATTCTGCACAAGTTTGGATGTTTATTCGTGCTATTTCTTTTATACAGATTACGGCACAAGTTTTTGGCCCCGAAGACAAAAAGAAACCGTTCCTAACCGTTGATGGGGAATGGAATGGGTCAATGATAGCAAAATGGGCGGATGGACGAAGCGAGAAATTCGTTGATGTAAAACAACTAAAAATTATAAGAAAGCGCACAAGACCCATTGCTCATCAAGAGGTATTTGAGTCCCGTCGACTTTGGAAGGACGTTACGAGAGGGCTAAAGTACGAATCTCATTGTATCTACCAATCATTCTACACCACGTACACCAATGAGTTCCATTAATATCATACTTTTATCCTTGTTGTAACAGGTACAGAGAAATAGACAATGCGACAGAATCAAAATCCTTTTTAGAAGAACGACAAAGACAAGAAGCCCGAGAGCGAAGTGCGAGGAGCGAAACGTGGAAACCACGGTTTTTTATACCTGCTGGTGACACATGGATATTCTCAGAACCTTTAGAACAAAGACTGGTGCAAAAGAGAGGAGGTCAACAGTAGCATATCGAAATGATATAACAGACAAAACGTGTGTACTGTGTACCTCAATTAATAATATGTTTATCGTGACTTCAGAAAGTCTTAAATACAATACTAATTTTTAATTTAGTAGTCAAGTTTCCCAGTATAATAGTACTTTTGCTTGCTCAGTATTCTGATGTTCGTTTAAAAGTTTAATTACTTTTGGGTTAAATTATGTTTATGGACCGTGCTTTGTAATATTTAGTAAATATTGATGTGTGATGATTTAATTATTCAGCTTTATCGGACCAATTTGTTTTAAAATTTGTAGTCACAGTCAGTCATAAACGTGAACATTATTTGAAACTATAATTTTACTATACCGAAACGTATATGAGCATTCCAGAAGATTAACGGAAGATGCCGGAAATATTGATATCGATGAAAGTTACCCATTTATATCAAATCAAAAGGAATAATATTTAGCAAGCCTTGTTTGTTACGTAAGGAATGCAGTCTTGAAATAGACGCATTCATACAGCAACTATAAATAAATACTACTGTATACTGTATTGTTAGTGCCATGGATGGCCATGCAAAGAGAAAACTTTTAAAATGACTTGGAAATGTAGTCTAGGTCGTGTTATTCGTTAAATCGTCATCATTACATCACAAAGATCACGCTATTGTCATCTTGGTAAGGATCTTAAAATATGAAAATGTCGTTATAATATTTATAGTATAGATAAACTATAGATTAGTCAACAAAATATTTATTTATTAATTAGATGATGTATAATTTTTCCAAAAACTATTTTATAAAAACAATAATCAGCATACTGGACCATATATAATGTAGCATGTCGAAGTGCAATGAATGGATATGAGTATAGGACTAATTCACTAATTGACGGTGCTAAAAGTGAATTTTGGGTTTTCCCTCAAAGTAAACTATAAAAATGTCCGTTCACACTCTATAATAGTCTAAGAACTGTTGTTGTTGAAATGAGAATGCAATCTGACAAATAACAAACTAGATAATTCCATCATGCTTATCTAAAAGTTAACGAACAGAAATATTGTGTTATTTTTATTTTATTTTAACCATATATCATAAATCATAGTATTCATATTTCATAATAATCCACACAGCTCCTTAAATAAAGAAAGTGCTGATTACATCAAATCCAATTCCAAGACAAGATTCCAATGCCTACACGTAAATACTTTCAGTTTTGAAATTTGAATGACTTCTAAGGTGCCGAATGCAAAGAAATGAAGACATTACAGCGAACCAATATCGTATTTGAATGCGGCTACATTTGCATCATTTACTCAAAATCATAACCCAATAATCATGATAACAAATTCCCAATCTGTTTCTATTTGAGGTTTGTCTATTAGGTGAGATTTATTTCATTCGAAATTCTTCTTGTGGCAAGGCGTTCATCCAACAAACATTTTTGAGTTAACAGTCTGTGATTTGGTGGAGCCTTTTAATTGCTTGAACATTGTTTGAAGGGAAATGCCAAGTACCCATATTCAACATTAAGTAAAATAGTGGAATGTGTATCTTTTCGTAGTCACTTTATTCCCTAAATATGGAAAGAATTACTGGCTGTATGGATAATAGGGAGTAATACATTTTTTGAAAAAGTCTTTTTGGTTTCAAAACTACCCGCCTTTTAAGCGGTGCACAATCTGAAACACATTTTTGCGAATTTTGTGATTTAAATCTAATTACTGTGAACTCTGTTGTTGTTTAAATGAATGAGCTGTGAATAAAATGATTGCTGCTGAAGTAATGGTAGTGTACCTTCATGAAAAAGATCCGACAACTTATTTAAATATTTAGCTATTTCTACTATATACATTTATCCAAACAATTTGAGTAACTATTTCTGAAACCGGCGAGCCAAATTTGGACCATCGTCTAATTGTTTTCAAAATTAAGACACTTGTACAGAATGGTTAAAGAGTT
>JAHZNE010000659.1:0-28294 GCA_027744055.1 Callyntrura sp. NNG-2020
ATATAGTTTTTATCTTTTTAACGTGTATAGAACTTAACGGTTATTCTTGTTGATAGAAAAATTTACTACATTGTGTAGGCATGTATTGAAGCGTCGTCAGCATCGTCACACAGAAGTAGTTTATTTAAAGACACTCGCAAATGAAAAATTCCACGGTGAACAAGATTCAAAACATGATATCTCTAGAAGCTACTAATAATGTACTACTACTACTACTACTCTTCTGGCTTTTGCATTTAGCACAGCAGCAGTTGCTGGCAGCTAACAAAATTTTAATGTATCCAAATCATAATTCAAATTCTACGGGAATCTTCTTTTATCTTTTTCCAACCTTGTCCTCATAAATACACCCTAACTCTATTCTATATATACAACATGTATGTATGTATGAATATATGAAGGGGGAGAGGTACAAATTAATATACACACGAAAAGCATTTTTTTAGGGTCTCTCCACTCTCACTCAACTTGTGGAATTTTTACATATTATTATTATTGTTATATTCCCCAAACTTTTGTACTCAAGTAACAATCAATAATTCATTGCAATCCTTCATATCACAGTGAATTTTTTAATAGGCAAAGTATCTCAGTGGATTTAGATGTAGCTGGCTGCCCCACTTCTGTATGTGTGCCTCTACAGACGGTAAAGTACTTATAGCTCTCTACATTGCAGCTCTTACAGATGATTTGCATACTGTAAATGACATTGGGACCGTCCATGTATTGAGAACGGAGTAACAGCCAAACCCCAATGGAGGTTAGGAGCACAGTGTGATTTATACTTGAGGTTAGAATATGCAAATCTCCCTACGTCGAGGTTATCTAAATCTCCATCAGTGTATTTACCAGTAAATATAACACCCCACCTCTTTGTCCCTCCACCAGGAAAGAAATTAGAAGACGAATTTTGTCTCTATCCTTTGACATTGCCCATATTGAACGGTCGGTCAACGGACGATACAACTGCTCATCATTAGCAGAGTGCTCCCTGGTAAGAATTCAGTTTTCAATTAGGTACGCACACAAACCGGTAGTTGCATCAACAAACATGTACTGTACTACTACTACTCAAGTTCTACCAAATCTGCTATTATTTTCCTTCTTGATCTGCCTTTCATCTGGGTGAGTAAGTGAGTTCACGAGTATAAAGTTACATACCGGACTTACGGTTGCAAAGACTTAAAAAATGAATCAGGCCAGCATTTTTCCAATTTCCTATTCCCATCATCTACATCACCATCATCCTCATCATCATCGTCATCCCCTCGTCTACAAAAAAATACATACACCTTTTGTTCCACAAAATGTGCCAAAGAAAGAAATAACCTGTGCATATCTTTTTCATTCTACGTAAACTGCCATTGGTAAAACAAAACACGAATTATTCCTCCCATGTAGTATGACTCCTGTAGAATGCATACCAGCAGCAGAGGAGAAAAAAGTTGTTGTTACAAAAAGATACTTTAACATACTCGCGGAGAGAGGGAAGGGGTTTCATGATGATGACGTGTTGTTTTTAATAAACAACAAAGAGCCCTCCGTAAAAAAGGATGGAATATCCGGACCAAAGTTTATTTTCTTTCCTCTGCTTTAACAAGATTTAAAAGCAATATCCTTTCTAATATTGCAAATATTAATGTGAAAAGATGTGACGGTGACAATAATAACATGTGAACATGTACTTGCTACCTCCCCAACCCTGTATAAACCCCGTTGAAGAGAAGCAAGTGGCAAAGTGAAAGCAATTCCTGGTATGCTTTCTCACAGAAGAATGTTGATAAATTATAATAATACGTTGTATAACCGTCGTCGTCGTTGTCGTCGTCGTCGTCGTCGTTCAATAAGAGAATGAACTTATCACCAGCACCAAAACAAACAATCTTTTTTGAAACAGGAATAGAAGCAAAACAAATAGGTTCCGTTTCCCCTTCTTTGTCCCTATAATTTATAATGTAACTAGCATGTGTAATATTCACTTCTCCCATAAAATACAGCTTGCTTCCAGTAATAATAATAATAATAATAATAATAATAATAACAAAAATGGGAAATCGAAAGCACCAACAGAGAGAACTGTATAGGTAAACAAGCAAAGAGGTTCAGGTGTAACGGGGGAGAGAAAGAAGAGGAAAAACACCTTTCATATATTTCTCTTTTTTCTCTCTCTCTCTCTCTCTCTCACTTTCCACCACCTCCGCTAGTATCATATTAAATCATATTATAAATTGGAACGCTCGTCGGAGTAGCAGCAGCAGGAGGAGTAGTAGAGGGAGGCAGAATGGCTTTATAATAATATTATACGAGAGACTCTGTTAGCAAACTGAAAAGTACACGGATATCACACATGATAACCAGTACTTATCATTTTCCTCATTGTTTTACACAACACTTACTTTTCCCAGGAAACTAGTTTCTTCTCAAGTAACCAGTGTCAGGGAACACAACAGCGGCAACAACAACAACAAGCGACATATACACACGTTGTGCTTATACATATGTTTCAATTCGAGCCGTAACTGCTGGTTCAATGCAGTTTACATGTTATTATTACCAGTACCCATTTTTAAACGCGTTCCCTATCTGTAACTCTTTTTCTCCTCCGATTCCTTCCATTATTTCATCTCGGAGAAAAAACAAGTAAAGAAAGATATATGACATTCTATATCCTTCCCGATCTCTCTCTCTCTCTCTCTTCCCCCTTCCTCCTCTTCTATCTCTCTATCTCCTGCTTTTTTTACAGGAAAAGCTAGTTACTTTTCTTTTTTCTTAAAGTTTTGCATTTTATTCTGTTAAACTCTTGTGAGAGGTACTACTCCTATCCTACTACTGATGTTGCTGCCTCTTCTAAACGATATATTACAGTCGCACACACTCTGATGTCTAGTTGTTATAACTAGTACCATCTTCCTTCCTCCCTTTCCTGCTGTTTTTACTCTGTCCCCCTTTTCTATTTTTATGTAAACTGTAGGAAGGAGAGAGAGAGAGAGCATTATAAATACACACTACTAAAATGAAACTGCAAACAACACAGTGTACCATATACCCACACACAGAGAGAGAGAGGTGGTGGTGGTGGTGGTGATATGGTAGTAACATCATTTGACATGGGATAAGAGCACAGCAGAAAAAAAACAGGACAGAGAAGAATAAAATTCAAGAGACGCAAATAATAATTCATCTATATTCCATTATAAGATTGGATGAGTAGTAAGAAAGCAAGTTTCTTCGTCGTCATCATCATCTCTTCCATTTTTTGTTTTCCTCTTATTCTCTATTTCTTTCCACGCTGGTAATACTAATACTAATACTAATAATAATAATAATAATAATAATAGGAAAGGAAAACGAACATCAGATGCATTATTCGAAGGCTCCTTACTGTATACAAAGTAATAAAGTAGTATCCATCTCTTCCTATTTCCATTCTACCGAAAAGTAGTAAATGTAGTAGTAGTAGTAGTAGTAGTAGTAGTGGTGGCAGTAATAATAGAGAGAAGTGAAAATAGACTTTATGTACGAGGAGCACGTTTAAGGATCTCTATAATGTGTGGATGATGATGACGGCGACGACGACGACGACGATGCTCTTCTGTTGATGATGATTCTTGATTCACCGAGTTGATTCTACATTCACTTTCAGAAGAGCACACGATGATGACTCGAGGATGAAGATGATGATGGTGCTGCTGCTCTGGTCGTAGTTTGTTTAAGGTGAGGAAATAAAGCTGTGGCTTCTGTTATAAATGTTAGTTATGTACATTTATGTGTGTACATTGTACAATAACGTGACATCCACGTTATTACCTTTGTGTAAGTCAAATTGAACTACGGATGTAGAAAACTTCCCCAGTTACAGACGCAAAACGCATACTGTGTAGGTAGACAGAGACAAACATAGGGAATTGGAGGAATATATATGAATGTACGTGTGTGTGTATGTGTGTGGAGTACAATGTATCCTACAGATAGATGCATTCATATCACACAGAGTTGACATTCATAATAATCTATTCTGTTTTCTCTCTTCTCTTTTTTTTCGACTCTGTTTCATTGCTTATTGCAAATCTACTACTACCACTACTACTAACTATCAACTGAACCCTGGCGAGTTGTTATACAATGTGTAATATAACGTGTAAGTGTGTGTGTGTGTGTGTGTTATGTATGCACACACACTAATATTATTGCAGTTCCTAAATCGATTTCCGTCGCTTTTCATGGCACATTATTACTACGACTGCGAGAGAGAGAGAGAGAGAATATACGCATATGCATTAGCTTTTTTTCTATATTATATTCTTCATCTGACGTCACCAGGCTATTTGTTAAATTTTTTTCAGTCTTAAGCCATATTTCAATATAATCTGACGTGTAATCAAGATTATTTTGGGAGTAGTGGTAGCAGGGCAGTAGCTCCACACACACACACCACACCACCACCAGCATGTCCGTTGGTGAATGGTATAAGAGTCGAGAGGAGTTATATATCCATGTATGATTGTAACACTACTACGTGATTGTGTTCCCTACTACGAGAGGTGAAGTGAGAAAGAACAAGGAAGAAATATAAGAACAAGGAAGAAGAAATGTGTGGCTGTGCTAGCCAGAGAATAAAATGTATGGTGAGAGATGAGATTGTGTAAAATATACAGTAGATGATCTCCTGTTACTTATTCCATTTGCTTGGCATTCTATTTATTATCCGTCCTCAAACGACACAATAGTTCCTAGTTAGTACTAACGAAGTAGTCGTCGTCGTCGTCGTCGTCGTCGTCGTCGTAAGCGAAATAATAATGCAGAGGGGGGAAGTACGCCAGAAGAGGAGGACGACGACGCTGGATGCGAAAGCTGCAGTTGTGTTCAACAGGGAGAATGGACGGGGATAGAGAAAAAGGGATAATGGAATATTAATAATAAACATCCCAAGGTATAAAAAAACAGGGTCCTTGCCTATCGGTAAGGGTAGTTTAGAGCCTTATTGAGTGTAACCTCCAGCAGAGAAAGGGTTTTAAGATGTATGGGTTACCTGTATTATTACTGGGAATCATTTGTACTCAAATGAGGTACGATTCTTTCTTTAAAAATTTTAATTGTGTCCCTTCTTTTTTTTCTGGCATCCAGCAAAACTTTACCACAACAGGGTAGAAACTGAAGGCAGAGTGCAGTTGTGTTGAACGAGGTGGATTTGGTGGTAGGGGTAGACTGGCATTAAATTATCCGGTTGATCACATATTTTTGTATGCACATGCCGTATCCCATTTATTTGACAAGAGCCCAAAATACACATGCATATTCATAAGAACCCTGGGGCAAGACCAAGTTCAAACGATCGTCATTTTAAATCAAATCTATTTATGTTCCCTGATAACAACTCTAGATAAGCAGAGAGGGACAGAGAGAGAGAGATGCCAATATTCACAATGCCACATTAATTTATATATTTGCATCTGTAATGCGGCTTACAATTTTTTAAAGGATTGGCAATGTCACACAAGAGATTTTGCTTTGTGGTGACGCGTCGTCGTTGTCGTGCCCAAACCTTTTCTTTGAGATTGCTTCCTTTCCGAAGATTTTAGTATGCCTTGTGTGTCCCCCGACACTGTTTTGGCACTTCCTATTTTCCTTTTTCTCTTAAGCTCCCTATTAGCACAAAAAAGACACACCACGAAGTCGTATTATCATCTCCTTCTTTCCTGATGATCTTCTTTGCTGTATTGATACATTACTTACACTACAGCCCGGTTTAAAATCCCTCATTTTTATATTGACGCTGGCACCGTGAACTTAAAATCAAAAACAATTCCATCCCACCGCGCTAGAGGTATTTGCACAGCGACTTATTATTACGTTTGGCCCGTGTCGTAAATGTAGCAAAAGATTGTACAAAGAAAGAACAACGGGAAAAATAGGACTAGTCGTCTTTTCATTTCATTGCCATTTCTATTCCCTCCGTCCATACACACACACACACACACATTGGTAGCATCCTCATATTGTATGTATATGCCCATACCTTTAAAAGACGAACACATCATCATCATCATCATCCTACACTTTGGTGTGAGGTATCTAGACAAAGAGGCACACACACAGAGAGTAACAAAGTTTTCGAGGGAGAAGCTCAGCAACAGTAGCCAGCAGTGGTGTGGTGTAGTAGTAGCTTTGACAAGCTATTATTCATTTCAAAGATGACAATCAGAACAGTGGTGAAGAGAAAAAAATCAATCGTGTTATCTTTCAACATGATTAATTCCTTTTGCTTTTATTGCTTTCATTTCAATTGTGACAGCTTTGTATTATATAGTTGATAGTGGAACTATCTCTCTCTCTCTCTCTCTCTCTTCTCTCTCTCTCTCTCTCTCGCTGTATGTGAGTATCTGTGCAGTCTCCCCTTTTCCAATGTAATAGGTATGCCCATTCCCATTACGTTTTTGTAGATATATGTATATTTGGTAATAGGATAATGTTTGCCTGTGCATAGCATCATCATCTTTTGTGCTCGTTGAATTGCCCAGTATATAGAGGCAACGAGGAAAAACAGTATGCAGAGACGGAGTAACATTCAACATTGCTCTGGCCATGCATGTGGCATTGGTAATTTTGAATTACAGGAAGTAACAAGGACTACATTTTTATATGCGGACGTTCCAAATAAAATCTTTCATGTTTGCATTGAATGGAAAACATGAAGTGTATTCAAACTAAATGGAAGAAATGTCATTTTAATATATGTTACTGTAAATTTATGATCTTCCATTTTTGTTCCACAAATCTACACTTAGGGAGAGAGAGATGCATTTGTGTTATTGTAGCTCTATATGCATCATCATCATCATCATCATCATAGAATATTGTGCTCGCTGCCGTGCCTCTTACATATATTCTCTTTTAAAATAAAAATGCTTTCTCCAACCTATAACAACGCTATTGGCTTTTAAACCATTGAAGAAATCTGTCAACATGCATAATAATAACAGTTTCACCATCACCGTTGGTGCGACTATTTGACGGGAAATAAAGTCGATTTTCTACAACACCTTTGGATATTGCCAACTTTTCCTACAAATGTGCGATCGTATCAGGTCGACGAGGACAGATTTTTAATATGACGCAGCAACAACACCCAGAGTTTTGCTAAAACTGTGTCTGACCTCCTGCCAGTACACACACACAGACAGACAGTGGAGAGATTCTACCCAAGAATCTATTTAATAAGTCAGATAAAATGCGTACGCAACCCTGCATCGTCGACCATGTTCCCAACCCTGCAAAGCCTCTGTCCAAAACTGAAGTTGATGCAAGCCATTAAAAGATTAATGTATTCATTAGAAGTGCGCTAAATCAAAGGGGAAACTTATAATAATTTTAAATGATTAAAAGATTGTAGACATTGCTGGCAATTGAGCAACAAAAAAAATGTGTGAGCTGCTGCAACGTAAAAATGTTCTCCCCAGCTCCTGTTCAAGTTTCACCTTTAAAAAAAATCCAATAAGGAAAGACATTAACCCCCGCGTAAAAAAATCCCTTTGTGAGAGGGTATATTTTTAATATCAAAAGACTTAATCAAAACTTTATCTATCTATCAAACAGGAGGTAGTCGATTCGGTAGTCAGTCATTTTGCATTTTTCTTCACAGAAATTATTTTGACTTCTCCTATTCCGTCAGAAATATTAATAATGAAAATACTAATGCTATAGAACTCTGTCAGATACGTGTACACACACTTAGACATGCATAATGTAGCGTGTGTCCACGACAGAGTATCAGCAGAGAGAGAGAGAAAAAAAAGAACAAAACTCATCAAGAAATCATCATCCGACGACCATCGGTTCATTTTGATGAACACTACACAGCAATATATTAAAAAGATGCCAACAAAAATATTACCAATGTTAATACTGTATAAGAGGATTTTACGTTACGTCCTCGTCGTCGTCGTCGTCGTCGTCGTTTGATGTGCCATCGGCAAAAACAACGAAATTATTAATTACCAGTCGCACAAGAACCACCTAGGGAGCTTACGGATATTACATTCATAAATAAATGCAACAACAGGCAACACACATTGTAAACGACATACCTACCACTACCGCCACCACCACCACTACCACCCTAACCAAAAATTGAGTACTGTCCACTTGTGGTTCTCTCTGTCGGTAAAAACAATACTTAGCTTAAAAAATTTCACTGGTGATGTGTGTGTGTGTGTGTATGTATGTAATATAATATGTTAGATAGTAGATGTGTGTTATTTTGTTTTTTAATGTTTCTCTCTATAATATTCTGTTTCCCTTTAGTACAAAGTCGAATATTTCTTTCATTATGAATATTTTCATTATGAAACGTCCATCGTCAATGCTGAATGTTTCAGGGATGAATTTTATATGGGTGAAAACTCATGAAAATTAAAAATTGAAAGGTTGAAATATTTCACACAATTCTGGATGTATGTTGTGTGGAAAACAAAATTAGGTGCGTGCGTTATCAGCGAGCGAGCAAAATGAGTAGAATGCTGGAAGGTCTGAATTCTAAAGTTTATAGTGACAGTAAAGACACCCTTTCCAGTGTAATTACAGCTTTGGCTCAAGTTGCCCCGAAAAACATCCACTGGGTATGTAATTTACTTAAATGTTAGGTCGAGTCGGGCAGAATGTGAGATTTCTGTAATTCTTCAGTCTGCTATATCGAACAAAAACAAATGTTTTCATCAACGACGCAGAAAGGTCTTTGTGCGTCAGACCCTATTTTCATTTGGAAATAATTATTTTCCCTGATTTAATATTCCGACACTGCGCGTGAATTAGTGTTACGTTTGTACATTGTACAACATTTCAACTTTCATTGACACGTCGTGTGACATTTGTCTACTGAGGGGAAGTCAAAAGTAGAGCAGGTATTTCAGTGTAGCTAAACAGCCAGTAAGCAGGAATGCGTTCACATATTTTTGCACCCTTAAACTTTCACCCTGTATGGTATTCTGCACCTGGAAAAGTAAAGCACTTGCGTCACGGCAAAACTACGGCCAATATTTGTGACCACTGTGCAGCCAGCATATACTTTAAAGTGTAACTCAAAGTTAATTATTTTAACTCCCTTCAATACATGTAAAGTGGTAGTTAAACGCACAAATACATTTATAGAAAGAAAATATTTTTTAGAAACATTTTAGTTTATGAAGCTGGGCCCAAATTTTTAATGGAATTTAAAACAGGCATCCAGCTGGGGTCGCAGATACCCCATGCCCGTTGTCTTTGTTGATGAATCCTATAATATTCCGCCATATACGCGTGTTCGCATAACATAGTTATATGTTATTTCTGTCCATATTTTTGTATAATTTACTCACTCTGTTATAACTAGCATGGTCGCAGCAACCCCAACACACACATACACACACACACACACTATGTAGTACAGCTGGAGAAATCGTAATGGAGCCGCACATGACATTTAATGGCTTATGTTTCCATTATTTTCCAATATTTACCCAGACTGATTAAATGCTCAAAATCTACACATACGCACGTGCCAAAACAATAGCAAAGCACACAAAACGGGGATAGCATGAAACAGGGGATATACAGATGTATTCATTTTAATAGCCGCGTATAAACATCTACCTAATAACTGATCTGTGGGCAAATGAGCTCACAATATGCACAAATGCACACATACCTACATAACACACTAATCAAAACGCATACATCTCTATATATATTCTACTCATTTTTTCTACATGCATCATCATCCATGTTTACAGCTTTTGCTGAAACAACCGAGTGTGTATATATCCAGCTTGTGAGGACAACCAAACCCTACACCTAATTTAAGTTTTGACTAGCTTTATTTGACTCGTGGACCCTGGAAGTAACGTTTTATTGATAAAGTGGAGATTTACTCTGTATTCCCTGATTGCTGAACAGTGGAAGGTATACATAGCCGGTTCATATGCAAACATTTCATGTTTTTCTTCTCTCTCCCCCAAAAATAATATCCAACAATGTTTATAGTGCTATTACCAACTCCTGTTTTTATCATCATCGTCGTCGTCAGCACCTCATTTCAACGGAACACTACTACTACTGCATCATACCACACGGACAAAAATAATAATAATAAGAATAATAATAATAATAGTAGCCAGTCTGCTGTAGTAGCAGTAGCAGCACTCCTGTATAGAAACATACAGTGACAAAGTGCGTCTATAGAAAAATATCCAACACACACATCACCACATCGTCCAAAAACTGGGATAGACAAAAAAAAGAGAATTTGGGAGACGGGAACACACCTCGTACTTGTCTTTAGTTTAACTTTGGCTTAGATATGCATATAAAGCATTCTGGTTTTGATCCAATGGTTTGACCGGTGGTGGGTCAACCTACGGTATTTGTACACACATACATGCACACACACACACACACGCTTCGATTGAGCCAACTAAATAAACTTGGTGAAATAATACTTCAGCTTCTCTTCCCCGACTTTCACATCACTTTAGTAGCAGTGGCAGCAGCAGCAGCAGTAGCAGCAGAGCCAGAAAACCAGTTGGGAAAGCACCTATCTAAAACCAACTCTACTTATTATTTCATGAATGAATGTGTGTATTCCTTAAAACAAGCGTGTACATATATATATATATATCCCCGTACCACGTAGCATTCTTTCTCTCTCTTTTCCTAATCAAAATTGCATTATGAACTAGATGTTTCAATTTCAATGTGGCACACCATTGAATTTTTGTTTCGTATCGTTGTTCCTGCCACTATAAATATGCATACATACTACATACTCTGGTGATAATCATCAACAGTACACATGTTCTTTGCAGTGCAGCAGTATTTACCAGCAACTTTACTCCACACACCATACCACCACTATCAAAGTATGTAGGGAGAATCGCCACACGAAATATACATTATTACTCAACGTTTTTTAGAACAAGTTTTATTTCACCACAAGAGAACAAGAGAAAGAAGAGAGAGAGAGTGGGAGAGAAAAAAAATGAAGATATATTTGGTGCTTTCTCTCCTGGACATTCCTGGGTTGAACGAATGCATAAAAGAAGCTCATAAAAATGGGCTGCTGCAGTGGGTACGTATGCTGATGGGCAATATGGACACACACACACACATATATATATATGTAAAAATACATTTCGTTTTGTAGACGCCACACACTATTGTATTGAAATTTAACGTTATTTATCAAATTATATAAGAATGCAACACAAAACATATCATTTGTTCCGTCTACCCCGGTATCACTTTTTTTCTCTGTTTGCTTGACAGTGAAAGTGAAGCCCACGTTTCAAATTTGTTGGAAGCTTCCGTCGTCGTGGAATGTTCCTGGTAACATATTAACGTGTGTGGTGTGTGTGTGCCACCCTTAAAAAAGGGAATGTCTAAAAAAGTTCAATAATTTTGTTTTGCGACAAACTTTGGGAGTAGCATGCTCGGCGCCCATTGTAAAAATGATAAGCATTTTTAAACAAACCGCCGAAACTATTATGTCCAGAAGAAGTAGGAAAACATTTTTTTAAACATTTAGTTAAGCAACGTTCCCTTTCTCTCCTGGTACGTGGGTCTCTCCCTCTCTCTCTCTCTCTCTCTCTCTCTCCTACTCACTCTTCGTAAAAAAGAAAATTCATCTCATCCCAATACTTGAAGTTTGCCTCCTGGGTCGTATTTGTCGTCACTGTTATATTTCAAAGGGGGTTTATACGCACACACGCTATTTGTTATGGAGTCGTAAACTGCGAAGATGATACAAGAATTGTAAAAACTTTACTTTTTATGATCCCATATATTTTTCTCTGGCATAAAACTGCATAACTTGGAAAATACCCTACTAATCGGACACAGTAAATTGCTCAGTACTGGGGAGAGAGAGAGAGAGAGAGAGAGACATAGTGTACATGGGAGGGTACCTTGAGGGCGAGTAAAATATGTAATAAATCCTTTGACAAAATTGTTTAGTGGCAGATGTCTGGCAAAAACGTGTGTGTGTGTGTGTATGTGTATCTGTGGGACAAGACTCTCCACATTTGTATTTAAAACGCCACGCATGTATACATAATTCATTACGCAGAGTTATCTAGGTAGACTTTTCAAGTTACGGTTTGTCATTATAACAATAGAACAGGTTGTGTGTCTGCTTTTTCTGGGGGCTCTGTCTGTGGGACAGACGCAATTTTGCGTGTATATTCTATATGCGACATTTTACGTGTTGATAAATCGAACAGGGAAGCTCCAGCTTGCCACAACAGATCATTACTAAATTAATTGCATGTTTCCCAAGTCCCTGGGAGAGAAGGAGAAGGAGGGTGGTGAGAGTCCGAAAATATAAAACAGGTAGCCAGATTTTATTCCGTGATTAGGAAAATAATAATATTCAATATTGTAGCTGGAGAGAAAAATTAATTCATACACACACACACAGACCAACACACTTTGTGTTATTTCCTGTGTGGCAATGGCAATAAAACAAAAAGTGTTTTTGAAATCGGGCAAAAGGCTGTTTGAGGGCGCATTCTCTCCCGATATACAGGAATAACGCTAAATTCTGCGGAAAGTGTGTGCACTCCACAAAGTAACAAAAGCTGATGCAGCTTTAACAGGTCGATGATTATACCAAATGACGGTAATAATCATACGGGTTTTATAACAGCGCCATTGAACCCCCTAAACGCGTCCCGGAGTACAGGAGGAAATGTGTGTATAAAAGTAAACCTGGCGCGAGGCGAACCTCAGTAAAGCTTGTAACAGCATTAACACATAACGAGGAGATAATTAGTTTCTCATCATCAACCCTTTTCTCCTGTGGGCCATCCAGGGAAAGAAAGATGTGCTTAACCGCGTCAGCCACAACCACCAACGCAACAACCAGAGCAGCTTTTCGAGGTGTATAGTCGGTGGTGTATGTACTATTGCAGGGGAAAGTGTGGTTTGCCCGCGTATGATTATAAGGACAATACGGAAGAAAATAATGTAGACATGAGGTGTCTCTATGCGTTTGTGTGCTACTACGGGAGCAGTGGTAGCAAAGGTTATTTCCGTTTTGCTTCCAACTTCTAAATTGCGTATTAATCGTCGCAGCCCTTTTCGTTGTACATACACTGAGAGAGAGAGAGAGAGAGAGAGGAAGACTATTTTGTCCTTTTTGTGTAAAATATGTCTGTATTTAGACAACTTGACTAAAAATATTACGCCGTTGGCTGTTTGTTCAAGTGTGGGATGGAAATCGCTTTTAATTTTCACTTCGGAAATCAAAATTGCATTTTTACATCCCCTAATGCTACTTCTAGTTTGGATGAAAGCATCATTTCTAAATAACGTCATAATCGCATTTTCAACACTCCTAGAACAAAATCATTTATTTTATAATGAGATGTCAATTTTCCGACCGTCTGTCTCTCTGATGCTGCTACTGCTGCTGCTACTGCTGTTGCACAACTGAATTTTTAGATTTAATTGTCGCTCGTGAAGTGCAGGGTTGTTTGGAGGTTCGACTGAAATTGGTTTTCTGCTGCTGCTGCTTCTATAAGTGCATCCCTCTTGCATCATATAAATTCTCGAAAGAGCCTAACTTTAACTACTATACCGTTATAACGAAACGAATGTAAGGTGTAATTATTGGTGGAGAGAAATCGTAGAAAACAGGATTTAGCAACTTCAAAAGGGTAAAATAACCGTTTGTCACCATTACTGCACCAATTAAGCCTGAAAGATTGTAATTGCTTCTACTTGCTCGTTTATGATCATAAAGTTTCCCAAAAAAATATTAGCCTTCATTAAATTATCTGGGCTAGAAAACTCCGTCTAACTCGCTAGCTACAATACACACATTTTTTATCGTCATTTTTCTGTACAAACAAAAACAGCATATGCCGTTTTGTTTACCGGAAAACACCCCATAAACCAGCCCCAGTTATAAAACTCAAGCTCCGTATTCATAATAACAGCTATAGGAGAGTTAATCTGTCAGCGGAAATGTATTACAGCGCCCCGTTAAACGAAAAAACATCTACATATATAGTGTTCTAGTTGCAATCAAAATTTTTCCTTCCATTGGATCCGTCCTCCTCCTCAAAGAGTACTACCCCGAAGACACCTAATATGGCTGTCGGGTAACAAGATAGAAAAATCATTTGATTTTCTAGTTGTTTACAAGCTCCCCAACATTATTTGTGTAAAATCATTCCCCAAATTTGATTGCAAAACAGTGTCCGGGAACAGGGCGGATTTCTTCCATGTTTCTAATTATATTTGCGAGACACAAAGCGTTCAAAATACAAAGAAAACCAAACCACGTTTACATCCCTCCTGTAAGAATGTATGCGTCATAGCAGGTACAACAACAACAACAGTATCATCTTTATCAGTTGATTGTGTTATCACTTTCCAGTTTATCTTATGTTACCCTATCCTCTCTCTCTCTCTCTCTGTGTGTGTGTCTCATCCGACATATTTTGTACTTGAGTTTGTGGGCAAAAGAAAATAGGAGATACCGCGGAATGAACGTTATTAGCAAGTTTTACAATAAAAGTAACACACAAGAAGCGCTCATTTTAGACGTATTCTACACAGCACAGGTATTACTATTACCGCAACCTTTTACGTGGGTTGTTGTGTGTGTGTGTATTATTGGATATGCTCAGTTTTTAAGTTTTTACAGTTCACCAGCTCCTACTATTATGTGTTTAGTGAGCACGCACCACAATATATTATACCCCTGCAAAAAGAAAACTCTCTTTTGCAAAATGTTGTACTCTAGTTGCATGGTACTACTGCGTATCGTACTACAATGTCGTAGGGTGGATTACTAATGAGATATATGTATGTAGTTCATGACAAAGTATAATGTGTATAGTGGTTGCATTAAATAATGGGATCTGAATGTAAATTGATCCATGTGAAAATCGCTTTACCATTAAACGTCCATTAATTTTGCCAAAGCCACAAATTTTAATTATTTTAGCCACTCTACTTCCCTCATCCCTTTCCCCAAAAAGTAATTGTAGTCTGCGATGGGCTCGTTTGCCTTCTTCCTAGTGAATACAAACGACGACGATGACGACGATGGTGCATATGAGTGTGTATATGTGTGTGTATATTATAGAGCAGTCTTCTAGCCCAAGAACACGCGTATTATCCCCCTTTTTCCGACAACTCTCCTACTACTACCACTACTGACTGTGGTAATGGTATAGGTATATCTGATTGTGAAACATTATTAAAGAAGGAATCTTGTATGCCTGAGTTATAACAACTTGTCCTAGACTTCTCTTACAATCAACGTTCTTCTACGTAATAACCATCCACCATGCATACCTCAAATTCCAAAGGATTCTCTCCCTTGAAATCACTTTCTTCCCAGCACATTTAATACTAATAATAATAATAATAATAATAATAACGCAAATTATTTCTTCATTTCATTTCCACGTATGCACATACCAAAATCACTGGTTTTCCCTCTCTCTCTCTCTCTCTCTCTCTCTCTCTCTCTCTCTCAGTCCCTCACACACAAGCATATTATGTGTTATGAAAATAAATTCCTTTCAGGCAAAACAAAGGATTGATGTAAACTGTAAACTAAGAAGAATTCTCTAATCACCTATCCATCTATAGTTTTTGCAGCCGCTGCTGCTCTGTGTGTGTCTGATGATAAACAATGTGTGTAAATCTAAATATTTTAAATGATCTCCTTCTCAGAGATATATGTTTCCTCCATATATGATAGATAGGAAGGCTGGTGGTAGTCAAATTCCCAGAAAAACAAACCAACCAAGCCAAATTCGGGGAGCCAATACGGTGGGAACCACACACTTATTAGGAGTGCATCGTCAGGAATATATATATCTCTCTCTGTCTGTCTCTGTGTGTTATGCATCATCATCCTGATAGAAGTCGCTCGCTCGCGTTCTTCCTACAAGCTGTAATAATTACAATCGCGAACCAATCGCACACATACGGAGTAATCAAAATCCGTGCTAAACTCAAAATGGAAGATTGAGATGAAGAGAGAGAGAGAGAGAGAGAGAGGTGTTATGGATCAATTTCATCCAATTTACAATCTCATTTACGGGAAAATTGTAGATCCTTTAAGCTACACTTCAATTACGAATACAATGGGACAACCGCTAGTGCTCATTTATAAGGCAAAAGGCCTTATAATAATACCCTTCCCGCGTCACACCAGTGTCTATAAGCTAAACTAAAGGAATATTATGTCTGCTGTTGTGTGTTAGTGAATGAGCTAAGCAACTTTCAAATGGAATCAAGGTAGAGAGAAATGATAGTCATTTATGTACTCTGGTTTGGTTTCTCTCCCTGTCAATCATCGCCATCACAAATTTTTAAGTAAAAATGCATTGTACCATGCCTGTTTTAATTTAATTCTCCTGCCATCGACAACATATTTGTCAAGCTTCCCTTTTACGTGAACACAATTTTTTTTCTGTATTTTCCACTAAGCAATGATAATACTCTCTGAGGTAAGTTGTGTGTACAACTCCATTTTGTGAAAAAGAAAGGGAATCAGGGAAGTGCAATAATAATAGGGGATGATGATGAAGCACTATATAGGTAGGTACGTTACTTGCCTGCCACCACACACGCTAATAATATTATTGATGAACACTCCTCATGTTGATATGGTAAGTCCTGTCGAAAAAGAGTGCATCATCGTCAGACCAAGCCTGACTGAGTGTGTGTTTTTTTCACCTGTGTTTATGGAGCACACACACACACACACACGGTCTTATGTAAGTGAGGAAAATTGATGTACAAAGAGTGTGTATGTTCATATCTCTCTACAAAATGAGTGCAGTAGACAATTTGGAGTACGCGTAATTGAAAGTTTTTCTGTAATACTTTAAAACTTAAAAAATACATAACCAAAGTACAACAAAGCAAATTATATCACGTGCAAAAATTATCTGTTCTCTGTGAGACACAATGTGTGATAGAACTCTTGATGATGATGATGATATTATACCCAATCACTAATCGGTTCCTTGAGAAAAAAAGAACAATACGTACTCATGCAGAACATTTCTTGCGTCATCACGAAAGACCCCGTCTTGAACGTAAATAAAAAATGAGATCTAATAAAAATGAAAACCACAAAAAAGGTAAGAAACAGGCAGTGGCCCACTTTTTCCTATTGAATAAGCATGCCTACATACCGAAACCTACTGAATATAAAATAATAATAAAATAATAATAATAATAATAATAACAATGTATGTGTGTGTACCTACTAATAGTTATATATAGGTAGGTAGACAGGTAGGAATGAGCATCTTATGAGGTTTTACTTTTTTGTGCTTCCGTTAGAGAAAAAATCAATTACTTATTATTATTATTATTATTATTACTACAGAAGAGCTCTCTGTGAAAGAAGGAAAATCAATCAAGCATGAGAATAATGATATGTGTATTGTTTGTTGTTTTTGTGACGTGTGAGTCATGTCAGAATTTCCTATTATGCATTCTAACCGAGTAAAATAACATCCCTGACTATAAAATACATCCATACACTACGTTCCTGTTTACTTATCCAAATAGACGCTTTTATGCGACTGTAATGACTTGATGCCATAATACGCTGCCGTTATTATTGATAGTCTTCTTCTTCTTTTTCTTCCTCTGCAGCCTAATAATAATAATTATAATGCAAATCATGCGCTCGAAAATGGTTTGTTGTGTGTGTATCTGGTATTGAATCAAGAAGAGAGGGTTGAAGTTGAGTTCACCTCAATAAATGATGATTGCAACAGCGAGAAGCCCGCTATAAGGGAGCCCGTTTCAAGGACCACCAACAACATCCCCGGCCTAAATGCATAGGAGCATCAGCATCATCATTGCCATCAGATCAAATCACCAGTCTCATTTCAACTCATAAAAGTGTAAGGCAGATGCCAGTGGATGCTAAATATAGATGCAATAATTAAACATTAATGTGGCGGACATCAAAGAAATAAAGGTGAGCGAATACCCCTGTGTATGTACACTACGCGCGAGTATGAAAAGCGTAAAAAGTGGAGCTGTTTTGAAATTTCAAGAACGTTTATCATCATCATGTCTTGAAATCAGGATGCTGATGCTGATGACGACGACGATGATGATGATCTTCTTCGTCGAGCGTGAATCAAAAGCATTTAAAAATACTTTTAGTTTTGCTACAACTCAACCGTGTCGCGAATGTCTGTCCCTACCAAAAGTCTTTTTTTGTGGGTAAACTGAAGTCAGGGCACAAAGAGAAACTTTTTTTTGTTAGCGCGTCGTTCTTCATATATATAACCTGTCGCAGTGAAATGGAACACTTCCTTTTACGATCATTATAATATGTATGCGTACTACGTGTTGCAGAAAACCAAGTCAAAACAATATTTCAGAATTGAAAGATTGAAACCTTATTGTGGTTATTATATTTTTTAATTTGATGACATCTATCATTTTTTGCATTTTAAAGAACTGCAATACACGTACACGTATAATAATAATAATAATGAAAGCAAAGGCTTTTGTAGTGATTAAATGCACCATTTTCTATTTTTTTTTCTTATTCACTCTCATCATCATCGCTCCATTTCATTTTCGACATTTTTGGATTACTGTTTGTTTGCCTCGACTCTGTATAAAAGATCAAATAAATCTAAACCAAATGGAGAGAGAGAGAGAGAGAGAGAGAGAGTGATAAAAAGGTTGTTGAGTTTAAATTGTGACTTCTTTTTTTCTCTTTAGAATGACTGCATCAACATCGACAGCGTGTATAGGTACTTGCAGAAAGGAACACACCAAACTAAACTGTTCATAATAATAATGAAATCTACTGCAAAAGTAGTAAATTTTACTGGCGGTCGGTGAACGTAAATTTTCTTATACTCAGCAGCAGCAGCAGTAGTAGTAATAGTAGTAGTGATAATAATAACAATCACCGCCATTGCCATCATCATCATTCTCCTCCTCCTCCTCCTCCTCCTGATGATGATAATAACTGCTTTAATATATGTGCTCTTCTATTATGCTCTTCATTTTCTTCTCTAAATAATTTCATTCCACTACTCTAAACAGTAATATTTGCTAACACATCATCATCCTCATCGTCATCATCATCATATTTTTCATCATTCCATTGTACACACAGAATTCCTTGTGTGTGGTGGTGGCGATGGCAGGAGCAGAGTACTAGTGTTGCAGTGTTAAATTAGGAAAGACTCCATCTGCCTAAAAACGATACAAAAATTTCTGCCTGTGCACACACATACGTCGCATAGAAAGAGACGTTTATAATAATATCACGAGACTATCATGATGATGATGATGATGATGATGACGATGATGCCACCACCGAAGGAGTTCTTATTACAGCACACACGGAGACTGTAATAGTTTTACATACAATGTGTTGTTGTGTTACGTACAATGTAGTTCATGCCAAAGCCGAACAATAAGAAGGAAAATGATTCCTGTAATATGTAATTCACGTCAGTGTACCATCACCACACACACCACACCATTGTATTCCTCTGCTCAACTATTACTACTGTGTGTGTGTGTGTGTACCGCGCGATGATGTTGTCTGCACTTAAATTATTACTGCATTTTCAATCCCTGTGTAAGTGTACATGTTTAAAAGTATATTGCCGGGCTAGAGAACAAGTAATGGTCGTGGTGGTGGTGGTGGTGGTGAACAACAATAATAATATTCCACTGTTCAATAATAGTCAATAGGTTCGAGCTGGGTGGGCAGGCAATTACGAGAGCATTCTCTTCCTTTCTCTCTTTCCTTTTTATAACTATCATCGTCATCATGATCCTCCAAGTCGTAGTCTCATCAACATCGTAGAGAGAGAGAGAGAATTAGCAGAAACCGAACATGTTTCACCAACAATACTTATGGCCATTTAGAGTCATAAATGAGCTCTTCAAACGATCAAAACTAACAACTATGTTCCTTCATTTGGCAGAAAACTAGAAAGTGGAGGCAGCATTTTAAAATATGATTGGTAGGAGTTTCGGTACATTTTAAAGGGATGGTTGGGAACATCATTGAAATGAACGGGAGGAGGATCAGTGCAAGTGTGTAATAGTACCTAAACATGTGGAAACAGTGCCACCGAAAAATTTTTCGGTGCAAAATCTTGACCACAGACTATAGGTCGTCTCGTGATAAAATAAGAAAATTTTAGTCGAAAAATAATGATAGCAACTTTTAAAGAATAACTTATTTTGTCCAGATTTGGCCCCCAATAATGTTTATTCTGGACAGACACGATCACCAATTCTAAAACCCTAAAAATAATGGTCTTCTGCCCAAATCAGGAAACCCCACCGGAACTGGCAATATCAAAAGAGTTATTCCCAGGTAAAATGGAACAATACCAGTGTGCGATAACACCGCAATCGTCCTTCTTTCCCCTAGATCTCCCTTTCCATCGACAAAGTATACACCAGACTGACAACTCAGACATTTCCTGCAGAAAAGGGGGGAAATGCAAAAACAAGTCTGGTGGAAAACTAAAATTTAACCATGACTTAAATGAATGCTCTTGCGTGATGTTCCTAAATACATATTATGCAGTCCTACCTTATATAGTCCTGTTACATTCCGCTTCTTCACCCCTCTTCTCTCTCTCTCTCTCTCTCTCTTACACACACAGCTTTAACGCAGTTTAATAAGAAAACATGCCCAATAATAGTATATACCTCTCGGAAGGAATAAAAATATACCCTCTGAATGATTCCATCCCCCCACACACACACACACCCTAATGTAATATTATTCACATAAATAAGCCCAGTCAAAAAAGTAAAGCACTGGAGAAAAAAAACATCTCTAATGTATACAATGTACAATAATATTCTTTTATCATATCAAGTTGCTTCCTTTTCTATAAGTGAAACTCTGTTGAGTATTTTATTTTTAGTTGCTACTTACTTGCTTACTTATTTACTCATTCACCATTTTTACCATCCAGTCATCCAAATAAAAAGTAATATATAACAGCAGCCTCCTCCCTACACATAATATGATACAACTAAAGTATTAGGAATCGGAGAAGAAGAAGAAAACGAATAAAAGGCATCCTTAAATTCGATCGATTCTCTCTAGAAACAATTTACATAAGAAATTCTCTCTCTCTCTCTCTTTCCATCTATCTCTCCTCTTTTTCTTTTTTTTAAGCCTTTTGCAATACAAAAGATCGATTTTACTCCAGGTTTAGTCAGACAGAAAAAACTAGAGCTCTTCTACTAAGTAAGCATTATTATTACTTACTACTTTTAACCAAACCAATAACTGTACTGATGGTGTGTGTGTGTGTGTGTGTGCTGCTGTGGTGGCGGTGGTGGAGGTAACCGTAATGCATCTCCCATGTTCCTCCATCCCTTCATCATCATCCTCCACTTCAACACAACACACACACACATACACACACATGTATATACGTATACAGCATGTATATCTCTTTTGTAATAAGTCGATATACCTACAAAACAATGTTCCCCGGAAACGCATCAGCATCATCCCTCATCCAAAAAAAACATTCTTTTTTCTCTCCATCTTATATAAATATAATATGTCGTCGTCTTTGCCATTACTTAATACCAAAAAGAAAGAAGAGCAAAATTGAGGACTCGTTTGTTTTATTTGTATCTTTACATCTTGTTTGTTCGCGCATATATCTGCACTTGTAATATTCCGCTCTATACTACTCTCCTAACAGCTTATATCCCACCGAGAGCGTACGTACATACACACAACCGGGAGAAACGACGTACAACATGGCTGGATAAATACGTTTATTGTAATTTGTAAGTCTGTCTTTTCGTACTTACATTTTCGGTCTCTACCTAGAGAGAGAGAGAGAGAGAGAGAGAGAGAGAGAGAGAGAGTCTAGGTGCACTTCCAAGTTCATACACAGACAATGTTTCGGAGAAGAAGAAGTGCGTGTGTGGTGTGATCAAACCTTTTTTTGCTTTTCTTTCCTTTCCTTCTTATCGAGTATTTCCTCTTTTTCTTTCAATCTTTCTTCAGCTGCATGCAGCTTCTTTTCTTTTGGCTTACTCCCTACTTTCCCGAGAAGAGACCAGGGAGGTCCTGCTTTTGCCGTATATATACCCTCTACCAACCACAATGTATGTATGCAGAGTAGAGTAACGTTACATTAGAATTTTTCTCATTTTAGCCGACTTCAGGAAAAGCAATAATAAACGAGCCTTTTATACAATGAAAGCAAAAGAAAGAAAAGAGAGGAAAAAAAACGAAGAAGAAATGGTAATAACTTTTTTTCAGCTGAAAATATCACTCTAGGCACGTTCCATCCCGTATCATAGGAAAAGTGTAACAGAACTAATACTACAAACCAAACCGGTTAGTTTCTTTGTTGTCATCTCTCTTCTTTCCGTACTTTTTTGTCTCTCTCTCTCTCTCTCTCCCTGCTGTCTACCTCCTCTACTTATTTTCCATACTACGAAGATAACATTCATTTTGCTCATTTGTGTCACCAACCACTACTACCGCCGCCGTCGCCACCACCATCACCACTGCACCACAACTCACCTCATTCATTTATCAAGCGTAACGTTCCTGGTCGTGGACTACGACTCATACTAATATTCAAACGGTCTGACGCTGCTCCTATGGCGTGTAGCGTGCCCGTAAATACGGTACTACTAGTGTGAAACGTCAAATAGTCAAAGCCAGCCAACAGCTTACACAACCAACAAGGTAGGGAAATCTTTACGAGTTCAATGTAACCAATATGCAAGTAATAAATGACTTATTTAGCATATATATGCCCTCTCTCTCGCGTGTCTTGTATATAAGTCATATTTCCACCAGAGAAAACATAAAACCAGTGCTTAAGCAGTAAACGGTTTTAAAATATAATTTATAGTCAACAAATAGGCAATAACCCTCCGAACCCAAACCCTTCTCCTTGAAAAAAAAGTAACTGATTTCTTCTGTTTCTATAAATTCTCTTTTTTCCCCTTTGTCGTATATGACACGGGAGAGAGAGAGAGGTACATATGTAAATACTTATGTTATATACAGCTGCTGCTGCTGCGGCTGCTTCAACCTTTAAAAAAATTCAATTACACAACAGCCATTTAAGCCCACTTCTTCTCTCTAAGCTTTGCACATCACTCACTCGTCTGATTCATAATTCTAGTCAGCATGCCAAAAAAGTGTGAAATTAGAAACCACTAAAAACAAGGAACTAATAACATCTAATCTCCAATCCACACACACAGAGAGAGAGAGAGAGAGAGAAATACACGCTGCTTTATACGCTGTTCCCCTTTGTAAATTCATTCACTCGTTTTTTTTTGTTTAAAATACCGATAATCATTCAAATGGGAAAAGGGCACAAAGAAAAGCGCTCACGGTGTGGCCAGGTAAGACAAAAGTCGTTGTCGGCAAAACCCTCTCAGACTTAAACACTCTCGGCTTGTGTGTGGCTTCAGGTCTCTTGTGCGTTACGAATGAGCTTAAAACAACAATAAACAGTCGGATGTCTAATGTGTTTAGTAAACAGTAAAGAAAACTCATTGTGCGATTCTCTATGGTCATTAACTTTTCGAAGTGGTTGTTTAAAAAAGTATTACACATACGTAATAATGTGTGTGTGTGTGTGTGTGTGTGCTCTGCATTAATACAGATTGACACCGCACAAGTTGACGGAGCCTTAAAAACGTGTAAAATTCTCAAACGCATCGGTGCACATATCCGCGAAGAGGAGTATCTATAGAGGAGGAGTATTTAAAAAGAAGCAGCACAGAGCGCAGCTCATTACTGCATAGCAGTGACTTTTGGTCACACACACACAAAATACTAATAATAAAATGCATATTAAAGCAGACATGCTCTCTCAAGATCAGAAAAAGTATGAAGGATAACAGCAGCAGACGCATCATGGATAAAAAAAAGAAATTCTGTCGGGCATTGCTTCCTCAAAGACAGCTGGTTTGGGTCTTTGGCGAAAGCAATCCTCGACAACTTTTACAACCGCATATGCATATATATGCCTGGCTATAATATTTAAATGCTTTTTATAAACAATATTTATGCAAATGTGTAATTTGCGTGTAAATGTGGAGAAACACCTCTTGACGGCCCTGTCGTCAATCGAGTCTCTTTATAATGATATAAGACCCCGCGTTGAGAAGTAAATCTCTCTCTCTCTCTCTCTCTCTCTCTCTCTCTGATTAGAAATGCACATACTTCAAGGTAGCACATTTTTGATAAAATTGCAATTGCATTCCCCAAAAATATATTATACGCTTGCCTCGTTCCTCTGTATGTAACTGTATGTCTCATGTTGGTGACAAAAACAACAAACTTGTTTGCGCAACCGTGAAATCCAGGTCAGTCTTCAGTTTTTCCCTTTACGACAAAAACGTGATTTTTTCCTGTGTCATTAGATAAGAAATAAATTTCGCGCACAGGGGTAATAACTTCCATTTATGGGATATTTTATGTCAATTTTACAGTAGGCAGTCGCGCACACTGCGCTCGCTACATGACCATAAGTTTTTCTCAACCTGAACAAAAGTAGGTAGGTAGTTTAATTATAAATGCCTAAGAATATTGCTCCGTTAGAGCTTCTTATAGGCTATATTCAATTTTCGAGCAAACAACAACTCTGTACTGGAACGTTGAACCGACATAATTTTTAATGAACTTGAATAAGTAAAATTAATTAATTACCAGCGGGTAATACAAAGGTGCAAAATTGACGGGTTGGTGTGATGCTAATAAAATGGGCATGGCCCACACTAACGGGTAAAGGACAAACCGCTTTATAGCCCAACTAAAATTCTCTAAAAGGGCTAATCACCCGTTTAAGAGCTGCTGTTATTACTAATAGTTTTAGTGACATGTATCCATTTGATAATCTTGATGCAGTACACTCAAGCGCAACATCAAATCAAACACCTACAAGTGAAAAGCAATCCTTTGAGTATTTCCACTAGATTTAGCTTCAAACCTGCAAAACTTGTGCTGTGCCAAGAAATTAACCCATAACATCTGTCTCTCTCTCTCTCGCTCTCTCTCTAGCTATATGGAAGACTTTTTTTTACAGAGAAACGTGCCCCTTTTGAAGCATATTGACGAATTTCCTGATCTTCTTAAATGCAACGCACACACACACACACTACTCCTCTCTCTGCCTATTTTCAATTTCACAGTAAACCCCTGTCAAACAACCGGATTCCAGTTTTTACAACCAACTTCTTGTCAGTATGTGCACATCCCCCGTATATATTTATAAAACAGCCAAAAAAAGTAAGTTTTAAAAGAATGAAAAATGTTTGAAGTTGGGCACATGTCATCAGTCGAAGTTGATGAATATTATTCAAGTTGAATGGAGAAGATTTGAATCAAGCCCGAACAATAACTAGTTTGCTAAACGTGAAAACAAGTATACATGTTTTTCATCTTTGGCTTGTGACTTGAGATGAGAGTGAGTGCTGCCGGTGGTAGTGGTGGTGTGCTGTTGTTGTGGATGACGACCATCATCATGATGATGATGGTAGTAGTAGTTGTGGTGGTTGACTGTCTAGTCTCTCTCTCTCTCTACAAAATGATGAACAATTGAAGTTTTTTTTCTGCAAGGAAATACATCAAACGTAGCGCAGTACAGTATGTCGTTGCAGCAACTTAATACAATCTTCCTCTCTACAGCTACAACGTTCAATGTTCATACACCATCCCATTACCGATCACTATTCAATTGAGTATTCCTTTCAGAGGAGGATGAAGGCACACACACACACTCATACGTATACTCCTAAATACATTAAGATAATGAGATGCTAAATGAGTGCTATTATGCATATAATCATGCGGCTGGCTATGTATCAAGATAAAAATCAGTTTACTTTAATTCGAAACGAGTCTCAAGGGAGAAAAGAGAGAATATTATTATTGTAACGAAAGAACTAGGAAAAAGGAGTATTCCCAGTAACTACATAGTACCTACCACCACATAAATAGGTGGGCATTATAACATATGTGTGTATACGTATGTTTATATATATATGCCAGCATAACCGCATGCCCCATGTCTAAAATGCCACTGTAATATGTTTTCCTACGACAGCCAGTTCTTCTCTCTTGCGGCTAACCAAAAGCCAGAGCAAACCACTACTCAGAGTGTGACTCTATTATACTCGACTGAAGTGGGTGAAATAAAAGTGGTGATAAGAAAAGATCCCATTGTAATGCAAAAGTATTAGCCATATAATATGTATATATATATATTTTTTATATATAGTATGGCTTCTTATTTAAGGTTGGAGAGTATACTTATGCGTCTACTTACAAATTTATTTCATTTCGGTTGTTACTTTGGCTTTACTGTTGGAACGCCTGGATAAGTTGGCATAAAACATAGATCATGTGTGTGTGTGTGTGTGTGTGTGTGTGTGTGTGTGTGCATGTGCGTGTGCATTTTCCTTAAGGGTGAACTGCATGGCTACACATACCAATCTGGAACAACTAGTACTTAATCACGTCACTCTCTTGCTCCTCTCTCTCTCTCTGTGAGTACTGAGTGTGTATGTACTGACTACTGACTTTACTCCCCATAACCGCTCACACAGTTTTCTCCAACGAAAGATTAACAAACTTATTCCAGCTTTAAAGATGCCTCAAAAAATGCTCCAGCAACAGTAGTAGCTCGCACATCATCATCACGACATTTACAATTACTACTCCTTTTTTACGGGAAAACGGGGACGATATATATGGTCATAAACGAGGATATCCATCATTTCAATTTCTTATGATAACAACCAACAACCAACATCTGCCTTTTGTGCAGGCTTGCAAGCGTCCCTTGCAAGTTACGTGATACTGTTGTTACTCGTTAGCATTATTATTATTATTATTGTTACATGCTGCATTGCCCTGACCGGCTGGTTTTTTCCAAAAGGTAAATTACACCTTGATCGCAATGCAGTTTGCATTTCATAAAAAGTGCTGCTGCGTACACACACACACACATACACACACATTATTACAATTTTACTGTAAATTAAAGTAGGTGCTTTATATTTCCGTATTGTTATTTTTAGTGCACCGCTGCTGCATTTGGTGGGTAAAACGTAAACAAGAAAATGAACAACTGCTAGCTATCACGCGTGAATGTACCTACTTTATTGCACGTAATATAAGTGGAGCTATTTATTACGGCGACTTTTTTCTCTCTATGTACGTACGTACGTATACACACACACTTCCCGAAATGCAATCCCTCTTTTGCGGTTACACTAACTGTAACAGGTTGGTTTTTGTTGTTGGAATTCTTGTGGCTTTTCTTTTCACGCCACTGCCATCACTAGCGGCAGCAGCAGGAGCAAAAATGTTTGTCTTCCATCATCGCACCACCACCTCAAGTAAACACCTCCGTCGTATTATATAAACTCCACCAAGACAATACTATAACGTTTCTTCTCTATACTCCCAATATTACGTCCCAGTGTGCCCGTTTCTATTGTGCATCTGTCGATTCTATGCAAAATAAGGGGATTGTGTGCTTCTTCTACAGGTTAATGGCTACACAAACATTATTCTGTTAAAAATAGCAAATAATATTTTCTATTAAAAAGTTTCCTTTTGGAATTTTTCTCAAAATATGACTACTTTTTTTTAGCTCTCTGGATATTACCCTTTACTAATTTGCGCCAGAGCGCCGTGCATTGTTGTAACAAAACCCCCTAAAAATAAATAACACGACGTCTCGACCGATTCTTGGTAAATCAGAGGGATTCTCTTTAACAAACAACAAGATAAAAGCCTACGTAATATGTATCTGTCTGTGCCACTGTCATGTTTTCTTGTTTAGAATTACTTATTTTGATGATGTTCATTATTACGTGACAGCTTTCACTTTTTTTCTGAAAGTGTCCTCATGTGAATCAAATCAGAGCAATTCAATGCGGTCTCTACCTATCCCTCCCCCCCTCTCTCTCTCAACTATTTTGTAATTTGCCTTGCAACTTTCGATGATGATGGTGGTTTTGTTGTTACACTTTTTGTGGGTCGGTATTACAAAGTCCATTTATTCAGCGTCTTAGAAAGAGTTAATAAAAGTGCTATAATAACATATATATATATATATCCGCGCCAGTATAAAAATACAATAATGCAGTTTTAACCATATTTCGGGAGTGTAACGTATTCGGATTATCAACAAGCTACTGCTACTACACCTAGACACAGGGAGTATACAAGTTTTTTTGTTGTTGCAGCCCTGCATGTGGCATGTCC
>JAHZNE010000660.1:0-22078 GCA_027744055.1 Callyntrura sp. NNG-2020
ATGCAGAAGATTTTACCGGTTTCTGCATAAATAATTTGTGTCTCTGCATAATTAAGTGTATGTTCTGCATGGTAAAGATTTTCCCTTAAATATATGTTATACACACACAGTTGACGTTGACAGTTACACGTTATACCTATCACGTCACCAGACAACCTTGAGGGATGATGATGATGATTTCAGCATCCTTCCACGTTACAGTAAATAGTTGTCAAAGGTCCATATCTGTTAAAAGTTCATGTTAAACAAATTGAAAAAATCCTAAATTGTTTTATCCTAAAAGTGGTAAATCCTAAGATTAGTTAATCTTAGGGTAAATCTGTTCAGATGTTATTATAAAAGATGTTATTTTTATCGCCCTCTTTTGTTCTGAGGTTCTGAGTCCCCCAATAATATTCGATACAGGATACACGTGTCTAAATGCAACATGATTGATTTAACTGTTATGTAATTCCCCTATCCCACCTGTAAAATGGAGGTTAAAAGGCACAAATTTTGTTGGGGAAACCCTTGTGGACCGTGTGAATGGCATATTCAAACTGGTGTTAGAATATTTGCATGGTTTGATATTGTAAGTCAGTTCTTATCATATTCAAACGTCATGCCATTCTTCTATAATTCAACATACTGTAAATTTGTATCACGTAGGACTTACACCCCTGTGATTAAATAGCACATTCAAATGTCTGAAGTTTTCCTATTTCCCTTTTCACAGATTTTCCAGGCAGTTTTCGTGGTTCCCGTAATACTTCAACTCAAAATTCACTTATCAGTGGACCCTAATGCCGGTCACCTTACCGCACCTAACTCTACTGCCATTGCAACGGATAATGAACCGAGCGAATGCGATAGCGAACAACATTCCTTAGTAAGGTTATGCCAGGCTCCCTACAGGGCCATCTAAGCAGCTCCAAAATGTATGTTTATCTGTCTGTGTTTATTTATTGTTCTATTACACATTTTGATTTACTTTCTCTTACAGGCTATCATATATTCGATATGTGACTTAATCAATTTAAGTATAGGACTTGGTGGCGATCTTCTTTTGTACATTGGAACTATGCAAGTATTTATTTACTGTGTTCTTTTGTACGCAATAAAGTTACTAATTATTACTATTATAGAAGAAAGTTCACCTTTTGGAAGAGTAATTTCATCATTTTCTATTCAGAAACGCCTACTGCTCAATAAAAGTTGTGTTTGGACGTTTATTGTATCGTCGATTATTCGGGAAATTTTGCACATTGTTGCTACTGCTGTTCACATTGTGAGATGCACAGCAGAAACGTATCCTTACGAATTCGTGGTTCGAATTTTAAGCCAGTATTTGGTGATTGGAATTTGGATTTCGATAGAATACCTGCTATGGCTAATAAGAGGTAAACTTTTTGTCCCTAAAAGAGGACAAATGGAACCTGAACCACCAGTACTGATTCTTGTTAATGGTGGAATGTCGACCACGACGTCTGTAATAACAAGCTCCACTGATTTTATTGAGGGGGATAACTTTTCGAAAACAGTGTCACCAAATGCCAGTGAACCATTGGAAGGAGCAAAGGATGACTACGATGAGGGTGCGTCTAAGAAAAGAAAATCTCGGCGAAGATCTAAGAAACGATCAATGCTCGATTCACCTAAGCCCGATGACGAGGTTAATCCGCCAACCGAGGAAAAGAAAGCACTGAAACGGTAGTGTGCTTAAAGAATAGTATTTAACGCTATTGTTGTGCCGTCTACTTCTATTTAAGGTAGGGTAAGTAACCTCAAAAAGGAACCTATCTATAGTGATTATAAACATGCAAACTATCTATCAGAAGTCATCATCAAAATTATCAAAATTTTCAAGTAAACATTTACAACTCATGTTAACGATTCGGTCTCGATAAGTTATATTTTAAACGTGGTGGCAATCCCCTCTCGCGTCATAATGATGCTTTTGTAAAAATTTGCAAAACTTGTCAGTTTCACATTCGAGAAAACAGTTACAAACTAAAAATCCGTGGTCAAAACCCATTTTAAAAACCTCATCGTCATTCATCACGTACTTATTGACGTTTTTAACACCTGAATGCTGCAGAATTAAAGCAAAAACAAAAAGATCGTTCAAAATGTGTATCAAATAACAGCACCAATAAAGAAAATGACCCTTTGAAACCAAACATTTGTACGTGAAAGAATTATAATAGTAGTAATTGGCATACAGCAGCACACATATATAATAACACCAACAAAGCCCATAATATTCAAATATACACGGCACAGAAGGCTAAATACACACTACTATCATCAAAAAACATATCAGTACTCCTCATAAAGTAAAAAGACGACAGTATAATGTAGAATAAAATAATTTTCATTTTTATGCTGGGAATGGGGTTCGTATCATATCTCACGGTCAACTTGAGAAAAAAACATATACATATTATGAGCACCAAAAATCCTTATAATATTTCTTCTTGAGAGAAAAGCAGAATAAAAAAATTCTAATTCGAAAAACTGGATTAGATTGTAAACATTATTTTGTAAACGTAAAAGTAGTGTGGGAGCTGATTCTGATTGCTACACACAGGGCTTGGGACTTTTACAAACTTTACTAAAATGTTTCATGTTGCATGTGTACGAAAAGGAGCCAAAAATCTACACGACGTATTACGCTTTTTTTGATTCTCAAAAACAGGTAGCATTTCTTCACCGTTGTGCGTTGTTGCTGGCTGCTCAAAGCTGCTACGCTGCTGTAGAATCACACTATACACGCAAAAGCACACCTTTAGGACAGTGTTTTATGATTACCTATTATTATTACACAAAAAACATGATATGCATAAAGCTTCTCTAATAGATTATATACACAGTACTTATGATAGTACTGCGCTTTCTGTGCTCATTTTTTCATCTGACTGCTGTAGCTGCCGTTTTTATTGCTACTCCTATCATTTAGATACTTAGTGATAGAAACGACAGGGCCGAGAAAAGGAAACTAAAAAGCTTGCCAAGCCAGGGCAATGTAAGAACAAAAAAATGATCTATTCTACATCCTTTTCATCTCTATGCTACTCCTCCTAATGCTCTGCGTCAACTTGAACTACTTGCTTCAATACACGACGACGACAGACGTAGAAAAACTGTAAGTACATTTGTGCACAAAGTGAGACAAAAAACCTGTACTTTATACTTGATTAACTTGTCGCCTTCTAGATAATCCTCATCTTCCTCGTCATTAGATCACGTAATACGAGTCTGTGTGCGCACTGCAGGCATTACTACCTTCAAATTCAAGAACATTCGATCAAATATTGAAAGAAACCAATAGGATTAGACAGGAAAATTCAGAAAATCAAGAGTTGAGTTTGTTCGAATAACGCCATTGCCATCATCATAATGATCAGAGTAATCGCAGCAACAGTATCAGCAGAATTATATATGGGATGATTATGAAGATTACTCCTTGATTTGACTAAAAAGAAACAACGAACGTGCAGTATCGTCGTATCGCTAAAGAAATCACAAGAGAAGACCATGGCCATGAGAGAAATAATTCAACAGAAAGAAAGAAGGGTTGTTTTTCTGTATGTAGCATTCATTTGCCATTGCCTCATACCCGCGCCTCTGATCACCTTGATCATTTGAACGAAACAATGGATCGTAGTATTGTTTTGCAATCGCTGAATGAAGAAAATTAGATTTGATGAGGTATACAAAAGGAACTATTACATAAAAGGAATCATTTGTATGCATGATTAGGAATTACTTGTGCTCAGTCAACTCATTATTGGAAATCGTTCGATTTAACAAAATTTAGGTAATAAAAAAATTCCGTAATTGTGCAACGCATTGAACAGTACATAATTTCATGTAGGTAAAGGGCAAAGGTAAGTGGTTTGCAAGTTGCAGTCAATTGGGTATGGAGAAAATAAATAAGAATTTTGTGCATATAAAAACAATTGAACAGAAACTGTTTTCATTAATCAATTTTCTATCTGAAGTTTAAAACTTGTAATTAATTTGAATTTAAAATAAAATACTTTTATTTCAAAATTTAACGATTTTTGAGAGAATGCTTTTTAATGTAAACATTACTGGATTGTTACAGTCTAAGATTTAAAATAACATTTTAGTTGAAAACAAGTTATGCCTTGTGACTGTGACTATTGTTGTGAGCATTAATTCATATATTTGGTGCATCTAGAATTTGACTTACAGCTTCTTTAATCGAGTGAAAGAGTTGAGAGGATTTTCTAAAAAGAAAAATGAAACCTGATGGTGGGGGAGATGCCTAGTTGAATTCAAAACAAAAAGTGTGCATGTTCTTTTAATGAGCTCTTTTTATAATTTACAGTGACAATCAAAGTTTTTTACTGGCAGCGATGAAAAAAGTTTCTGGTAAAAGGTACAAGACTGTCTGTGAGTCAGTCTACATCATCGTTTTGAAAATGCGTAATTGCATATCACCGGAGCAGAGTACCAAAAGAGAAAAAAAACTATTTGAGTAGCAGCGCTAGCCAGAAAAACGCAGAGATACAGATCCGACATAATATTATTCAACCATTCAACTGCTGTGCAAGTGCATATACATTCAGCTGAAAAAACGAGCACAGAAGACGAACATGCTTTGTACATTGTAATATTGTAAAAAGAACAAACAACAAACATATTTCAATGTTGATTTTCTTAATATGTTTTGGCAGGAGTTGCTGGTACACACACTCTTATCATCAAAATTTTCTTCGCCATTAAAAATGTAGCATGATTTAGTTATGATGATGCACGTTAGCCGTCAGTTTTCTCTGCCTTTTTATAAAAAAATATACAACGTTCATAGTACCTATGCTAGCTACTCATACCAGGCACTTAGCACTTATGATTATGATAATCATCATGATATGATGACGACTTTTAATGTTTCTGGGGGATAGAATGGCAACCGGTAAACTTATCTACTATTGAATATAGTGATGTGAAAGTATAAAGAATTCTATCTAACCATACTACAAGTAATAACGTATGTAAAATAGATGTTAATGCTTTATTAGAAAACCGGTAAACGTAAAAGTGGTTTTACACTAAAAAGTAAAAATTAAAATACTTTCACAGTAATTATGTCATCGATAATGGTGATATTAACTCCTGATTTAAAACTATTTTAACACCATTTAAAACAGATCATGTGTCGATTTGTTTTATTTAACCGAAAAATGTAATCTTATTACTTTCACATTGTAAGTAAAAATTTAAAAATTTCTTAAAGATGAAAAATTGAATTTAAAAATATCTTTGAAAGAGTTTAACTGTTAAATTGTCTTTGTCTACAATTCTGGCGCCATATGTTTTGACATTGCATTTTTCTTTCGTTTCTATTTGTATCGCATATTCGGTTGCAACAATGGGATGTTTAAAAATCAATCCAGCAGAAGCACACATTTTAAGTAGGGAAGTTTACCAGTTGCCATTTAATCTGATATTCACTTTAAAATTCTTCCTGGAGCAAGACATAAAAAACAAGTAGTTGTTTATGATGGACGTTCACTTCGTTTCACTTTACTAATCAGCGGCTTGGTGAAATTTGAAAGAACATGGTCAATCCTTCCACCTATCCAGGTAAGGTGTGTCATGGACTACTTTTATATGAAATTATTTTTAGCAGATTTTATTGATATTCATTCACATTAGTACGCTTCAGAGACTTGCAGCAATTTCTCGGCATTAAAAATTGCTTTAATGGAATATGATATATGACGCAGGAGTGTGTTACTATAATAAAATGAAATCATCCCTTCTAGAAATAAAGTTTTCATATATAAGAATAAGCAAGGAGGATAAATAAATGATAAAAATGTGTGTAGAGAGATGAAATTATTGAGATGTGCTCTTGACCTGTTTATAGTCAACAGAATATTGTGTTTATAATGTCATTATTAAGACGGCACCATCAGTATTTCATCTTGCGTTCATAATATTCTTCTCTATTTCACTACTCTTGCCTTTCTCCAGCTGCCAAACACTTTTACGTTCAACATGAAAACCTGTAATTTGACTGGGATTATTTGATATTATGTGTTGTAATAGCTTGTAAATTACATCATAAAACATCATCATCATCAAAAATGAAATATTCTTCCCAAATATCCAACAACCTTGCGTTGTTGTGTTCCCTATTGTTTTTCAACTTTTTTGTCCATTGTACACACACACGCATTAGTACACCTCCGTCCCCATCAACAAAGCAAAGTCAGTGGGCAGTAGCAATTCTGTAAACTTGATTTCATACGATACACCCGTCTATCAAGCCTTCAAGCTGTTCTAATTTAATCCAAAATACAACAAATCCACCAACCGAAGTTGATTAACAAAAAGTGTCCAGAAGATCGACAACTTCAGAACAATCATAACAACACCAAGAAGAACCAGTAGACAGAGACAGACATGAGGGAGATATTTAAAATAAACTGACCTGAGGGATGTCTGTTACACTCACTCATCTCTCTCTCTCTTGATATTTTTACCCCTACTCAAAAAGCGGAGAGAAAGATGTAAGAGAATGAGTCGGCCACCCTGTGATGATTACGATTACAGTGTGTATGTGTGTGTTTGTGCTCTCTTCTCTCTCTCTCCTCCGCTCATTTCCCATCATATAAACTACTCCAAAAAGCTTGTTACAATTTCCCCCATTCTTTCAAGAGAAAAATCACATTTGTATCAGAATAAAACCCCGTAAATGCATACGTAATGTAGTAAAGCGTAACTCCACTTTAACAATATACACGACGACCGATTTGGTAGTGGCTCATAAACCTTTGGACATATAAAAAAATTATAAGGACTACCACGAAACCCACCACCAAAAACTGTCTGCTGCTGGCTGGCTCAATTGCTGCTCTCTTTCTTGGTTTGTGACTGTAGAGTAACTTACAAGTTTGATATTACACTAGTTATTACGAAAATGATTACAGATATTAAAGGCCACAGAGAAAGACTGAAAGAATAGAGAAGTGCCAGTCAACGCAACTTGAGAAATACACCCGTATTGCCAGTATGTGTACACAATTGGGGTATTCAGTACACACACATATAGTAGCAGCAACTACCTAAGTATATGGAAAATGGAAATGGCTAGAGAGAGAGTGAGTGATACAGCCTAACTTTGACTTAAAAGTAACTTTTTATATTCTCTCGCCTTTCCCCATAAAATGCCGAAAACACACCGTGCGCTGTAGTAACGTAACATTACATACATACTTACTCACCACTACTGCTTTGTTTGTACCTGCTTGATGATTACTTCTATACGATTACACGATATAAAACGTAATTTACTGTGTGCTCTAGCAAAGCCGCATAGCTATCGAGTAGGCATATTGTTTGGTAGGGTACTACTACCATAGTTGTTGGTTGGATTTTGTATATGTGTAGCGATGTAATGTTTTAAGGAAGATGATGATGTTTTGTGCGGTGATCAAAATCATTGTTCATTTTCATGCTTAGCTTGCTGGTTCTTATAAGAGCATCATGGTCGTGGTGGCAGAAGAGAGTACGTATTTAGTTGTAATTGTCGCTAGTAGTAGGAAGGAGTGTGTTATATTTTTGTATTAATGTGCGCGCATAGATAAAAATTTAATAACGCGAATACAATTGGTTGGGCCACATAATATGTGTCTATCACGAGGCTTCTGTTCTTTTTGACTAATTCATCAACACGTTCAGTAATCAAGTCAGTCAGCAAGTGAATGAGTTTGCAGGAAGATATCGGCCATTATTTGAGAATTTGTGCAGAAAAAGAGTGTGGAAGAAGACAAAAAGTAATGTAATTCATAATAAGCATTTTGAAGGAGAATGGTGACTAGTTTTCAGAGTAAGGTTGTAATTGCGTTAGGAAATAAGTACTAATATGGTGGTTGTGGTGTTGGTGTAACAAAATGACGGTAGTGGTGGTCGCACACATTTTGTACTTAAATGAACGAAAAAGAGCAAATTACACTGGTGATTTAAACTAATTAGGAATTCATTATTCATTCCTTGGCAAATTGGATGACTTGTGTAGGTTTTACCCCAAAATTTGTAAAACAAGTGTGTGTGCATATAAATGTTGTGGGTTTTTGCTGAGAAAATCGGGGAAAAGTAGTTGTTATTAAAGACAACTGAAACGTGTGATTACATCGTAAAAAATAGAATCGAAACGCGTGTGTGAGTGTGCAACTGCGAGAGGTACGACTCATGGTGTGTGGGGAGGACTTTCAGACGAATTTTTATGAGCTGATTAGGAGAATCCGAAGAGTAAATAGGCATTAAAAGGTCGTAAAAAGCAAACTTTATGGCCATTTTGGGGCTGTAAAAGTGAAAAGACTAAGGGTAGAATGAGTTAGGGGAAAATGTGACTTTTTCACTCATTCAGAGCAGTGCTGTTTTATACGTGAATAGTTATGTGCTTTTTAACAAAATGGTCGGTATTTAAAAATCGACATACGACAAGCCACAATTTATTTGGCAGGAGATCTTGAAGTCAAAGTGAACATGTATTTAAGTTACTTTAAGTGTTTATGTATATGAAAATGAGAAATAAGCATTGTAAAGTATAAGCGTCTAAGTGAAAGTGCCTCTTATCTACACGTTTTGGGGACCGGCTTTGTGCATTCGTAGTAGTATATATAATATACCCATTTTAGTTTTGTTATTCATGGTACTACGAAAGGTGAAGAAAATGTCGCCGAAAAATTCCAAACAAAACAATCAGGAGAATGAGTGTTGGTGGACGGAGCAAGCCGTCACAATGGCTTTGACGGAGCATCCTGGAGAGTTAACGAGAACGGGTAGTCCGTACTTTCTTTGCTCCGTCTTGCCAAATCATTGGAGATCTAATAAGACGCTACCTGTTGCATTCAAGGTATGTATTCGAGAGAGAAAAAACGGAACACAGCTCGTTTCGTTGCTGAAATAAATATTTTTTATTCTGTTTTTATGTATACATTGCTTACACAATTGCTATTTTTTATTATGGCAATACTTTTTCACGTCTTGTTAGACACAGTTTGTAATTATTGGACTTTAAGGTTTCATACAATAATATTGCTGTTCAAACTGGTGTGTTTGTCATTCAACCAAGTATGCCTACATATAGTAGAAAATATTTTCTCCTCTACCGTTAGCGTTATATAGCTTTAATAATTGATTATTTTTTTCTTATTGCTAAGCATAGCCGAAACATGCTGACAGCTATAATATGTTCTCATACTTTCTGTGCGTGTACACAATAGCCTGCCTAACATGACAAATCAATTTTTTCACGATATTTGCCAAGTGTTACTTAATTACGGTTTCTACAAAATAAAATACACTAAAAATTTGTTGCAAGTACAGAGAGTACCATTATCTATATGATTCTTGCAATTGTTCGTTTCGTTTCATATCAGTTTTCTATTTTGTATTTTTTGTTTTCGTAGGAAAAAGCTTTACGTTGACGATATCGATCGCAACGTCACCTCCACAGGTGGCTACTTATATAAAAGCCATCAAAGTGACTGTTGATGGACCCAGGGAGCCACGATCCAAAACTAGTAAGTCTATTGAAAACCACTAGCCATCTTTTTTTATATTATGATTTTTAAAAATGTACACGTTAAGTGTTAAGCTCATAAGCTAGTTAGACGTTCACACATGGCCATTTCTTGAAAACGCTTTGTTTGTTGTTTTAAACGGTTTGATAGAGGCATCAGCGCAGTTTACTGAAAGTGTTGTCGTCAGTGAGAAACTGATGCGTACTTACTTACACACGTAATAAATATTCTATATCTGTACGACAATAAGTCACCAACTGACTGATTACAGAGATTTATAAGCCCATTTATAATTTAACTGTGAATCTGTCTATCAGTCTAGAAGCAAAGCGTTTTATTTACTATAAACTACCATTCAAGTTTTTAGGAACGTCCTAAGTCATTAACTCTATACATTTAGAGGCATAAGCGCTTACTTTAGACGTTACTTTAAGTAAAACACAAATGGCATTTCTCATATCTTATGGACTGTGTAAAGCATTTTCCCTGTCAAAATATTTTGGTCACACAAATCACAACAAATCCATACCTGGTGATCGTAGCAAATCTTTTAGAAGAGCGTTTGCATTTTGTATAAAAAAGGGTGTTCAAGCTTCAGTACGGTTTCAATTCACTCATTGTTAATTGGAATTGAAGAGTCTCTTTAAACATGTGCGACTGTCTTGCTTCTTTCGACAATATACCTACTTTGTATTGCACACCAGATACTCACGTCACATATGCACATGTACTTTTTTAATAGGTACTTTATACAATTCATTTTATTCCATGAAGAAAAGGCAAGAGAAACATAAAATTTCACAAGCGCAACAACAATTTGCAATCAAATCAAACAAAACATTGGCTAAAAGCGCATCATCTATCATGCATTTTATTTTGAAGAAAACACAATACACATCCCGATTCTATTCTCTCTAGGCACACAGCGTTTTTTTGTTATTAGGGCGACTCGCAGAGGAAGATTTTGTAGTGAAGTGACATAAAACGATGATTATAAAACTGAAACGTGATGGGATGTTGATGAATGAAGATTGTAAGAAAAAATATCACACACACACAAACATGTGATGCTGCTAGTGACGAGACGAGTGTAATGGTGATGTAGTAGCGAATAATAATTGTACAACATCGTGTGATGCAAGTTGTCGGTGTTCTCGTCAGTGTACATAATACACAGGCGCACAGGCGTATAAAAGAAACTCGAAGGAGGGAAGAAAGGCGAGAAAATTGAAATTCCCATGACCAAAACATAACATTTAACTATTATTTTTCTTTCCGTCATTGTCATTACATTCGATGAGAACAAAAATGGGGGAGTATCATAAATATTCCTTCTCTCCTTCTATCTCGCCCGGTGCTTTCATTTCTATTCGTCATCTTGTCATCCCTTTAATCTCTCCGTATATACCTAACAATACATTTTTTTCCTATTAGCTCAGCAGCTAGGGAATTCGCTCACCTCCTGATAATTTGACAAATTATCGGCGATATTTTTTACAATAATAGTAATGATGATTTATAGAGATTGAGATAGATGACTGTGAGATGAAAATGCATTGTGTTATATGGTGTATTCACTCTTCTGAAAAACGTAGTTATACGGAACGGGGTCTTTCCTAGCCAAGGGAAATTATTGTCTGCTGCTATTATCATTAAATACAACCAGCTACCTCTTGTGGTACCAACTTTGATGTTTGGTCTGCCAAAAGAAACTAAGAAAATTCTCTAACCCCTTTTTAATGTCCTTTGCTTTTTTCTTACCGACACTACTGGCTATGCTCTAAATTGTTTCCGTCTGTTGGGTAGAATAATATGTCTTTTGTGGGAATACTGTTGAAGGAACTTCGATCAGCAACTCACCAGTAAACAATGTAGTTGGTAGTGTATATCATTGGCCACAATTTACTTTATAATAGATCATCGATCATCTTCCTGTTGATACCCCGTTACAGTTGTACTTATTCCACAGTTAATTTACTTATGACTCAATAATATGAAGAGATGCAAACTGAATACATAATTCTATAACGGCTGCACCTGAATTGAAAACGGAAATCTTAAGTTCCTGTTAAACATTTTTTACTCATTTGTAAGATCAAGCCAACATTGTTAAAAGTCATATTCAGTGTTAGCTACCTGAAAAATATATAAGCAATACAAAAACAACAGTTCTACCCGACACACTGGAGTCGGATTCTTCCCTTAAATTAAAAAAAACAACTGCGTAAAATTGTACACATTTTAACCTTAATTCATCTATAACATAAGTAAAGAGCTAGGAAGCTTTTGCCGGTCGTCACACAACAAGATTTCCCGTTAATATTTCCGCTGTACCCCGACATTTACTGATTCGTTAAAAGTGTGTACCTGTACACAACGCGATTAACCTTTTCGGCTAGAGATTTGCCACAGCCCGAGCTTATATTTTGGAATGCTAATGGCACAATAATGAGTAATCAATTTGCAATAAAATTGCACACAACGCTACTTTTTTACAACCAGAAAAACAGTTATTATTTTCCTTACCACGACACGGCACGCTACATTGTTCTTTTAAGTTCATACAAATGCGCATGCACAGAAGAGTCTTTCTTTTTTGTATCGTTTTGTTGTCGTTGTTGCTGCGCGTACGACGATTGCAATTCAACGCATCGATTCTCCTCATTCCCTCCAATAATAATCATAAACAACCTGACAAAAATTGAAGTGCTGCTGGGGAGAAGAAACAGGTGTAAAGCCGCAGTATTGTTACGCTATACGCAAGACAAGTCAGCTATGGCATTATTTTTATAAAGTGAACAATCAGCACAAACACATGCACCATGTACCGTACTCTTTTTCCGTCCGCTTCTCTTCTGCTGACAAAAATGGAAGAACTCTGTCTAATAAGGAAGGAAAGAATAGAGAGAAAAAACGCCGCGGCAATATATATAGATGGAGAGAAAATAAAGAGAATCAGAATAGGTCTCGGTCGGTCTCACAATTTTTCAACGAGACGACAAGCAAGCCAAATCATCATCGCCATCATCTTCGTCGTCATCATCAACTTATTTGCTACATCACAAGAAAAAAGCAACATGTCTGTGAGTGTGCAACTAGTGAGCTTATATACATTCTTTTTATACCGTCTCCGTGGATGGGATATACGAGGATTTTCTCAAAATGATGGTGATGACCATGATCACGGTGATGACAAGAGAAAAAAAAGTAGAAGGAAAGAGGGTTGATTCTCTTTTCTCTCTTTCTACTTCTTGATGATGATGAGTTGCTGGCTTGGCTTTCATTCAGCGAAACGGTCTCGCACATTCTGCTTGCCTCAATGCACTCATAATACTCATAAAATCATCTACTCCTCCTCCTCCGTTTGCTGTTGTTGTTGATATTGTTGATGTGTTGATGGCTGAGTGGAAAAATGCTCAGTTCATGGATTAAAAAGTTTTTAGCACAACAACAGCAACGTCGAGAAGAACTGCAAAAGAAAAATGAGAAAAAATACGTTTGTCTTTGTTTTCTGGGATGCAGTAGTATGTGTGTGTGTGTGTGTCTCATCGTATAGGATAGTGAGAGAACGAAGTAGTAGTACCAGAGTCGTAGTGGTGAGATAAGAGAAAAGAAATGATATTTTTACTTGCCTATTTTAACTTTAACGTACCGTAGTACAGAAAAGTAGACAGAGACACAACGTGAAATTCACGTCGGTTCATCTCTTTTCTCGCCTTGGTTCCTCTGAAAATTTGTGTACATTGTTTACTATTACAGATATGTATGTATATATTGTTTATGTCTCTCTCTCTCTCTCTCACACGATAAAAGGGTTGTACACAAAACTTCAAAAGTAGATACCTATATACCTATTCTGATGCTGTTACTGCTTGAAAGGAATTTCTTGGATGAAATTTTCTATTGGTACGTTTTTCTTCTTACTGCATCATATTATTATCATCAGAAGATATAAGAATACACATTCGTCATCATTATCATCAAAGTCAGTGAACCTTGTCTACTATTTTACAGTAGTACCTTCACAAAAAATACTACCGACTTTCAAGACAGGGTTTGCCTATAAGACCATACGTGTACGAATATGTATATACGTGCGTGTGTGTGTGTGCAAGGTGGATATGGTATACCTATGTCAGTGCTACAATTTTTTTTTTACAAAAAATGCTATAACCATCATCATCATCTTTGCAATCATCACATCATTACCATTATCATTGTATCGTCGTCATCATCATTATGGGATGTTGCGTTGTACTCACCTCTTGTATCACAATTTGATGTGTGCTAATGCAAAATTGGGAAAGATAGGGAATAGAAAAATATAAACATTGAGGTTGATTGCTAGTATCAAGATGTACTTCTTGTTTTAAGAATTTCCAGCAGAACATGTTATACTTATGCTATTTCTCATTGCTCATTGTACCTTTATACACTATTTGCAAACTTCACGGTTATCATTGAAAATTTGTTATAAATAATAAATTCATGCTAAATTCAATTCGGAGTTTGAATCGTGACGGTCCCGTAAGACAAGCTTGATGTGTGACCCTGACTCCGGCAATTATCTCATGTTGCACGCAATATCACTTGCAAAACGAAAGGGGTTTTAATAATACATTGTAGTGGATGGATTGGCCGAAAATCTGCAACGTTGTCCATTGTTTTCCTTTAAATAAATACAGCCTTGCAAGTTGCAACTGAAGATTAGATCAATACAATTTATAAAAGTTACACCAATTGCGATTTTCTAAAAAAAACTACTATTTTCTCTACCTGTGATATTCAATTGCTAAAAAATATACAAAATATTGTCAATGATGGTGAATTGTGGAGAAAATTGACTTACAATGTAACAAGATGAAAGTTACAGAGAGACGGCAACACCAGCAGTAGCTTCGAGTAAACAGTCTGGAGTCTCGGACAACAACTCAAAAACTCTAAAGCACACGTCCTCCTGTCTTACCAGCTCCGCTGTGTATGTAGAATCATAACTTCATTAAGGTGTCAGCCATGCGGCTCCCTATAATTATCCCGTTGATTTATGACCTTACGCACGTAAATACCTCAACAACTTCAGATGCAGATGTAGCAATTTGGTATTCCATCTGTTCTGCTTTTGTCTTCTCACGTTGATCCGCTGCATACAAACTGGGAACTACCTAATAATCATAATATAGTTGATCATTATTTTCCAAAATTACCCCACAATGACGGTGTACCACACCGTCGCAAGAATCGATCATCATTAGGATAAAAACACGTCTTATTTTGCTTTCTAACCTGACTTCATTCTTTGTCTTTTCTATTCTCACTACGGATCTAACAGGACAGCAACATCAATTCCGAGGACTGATGCCCCACCGTTCGTTTTTCACGGAATTGGGCATCCACCACCACCATCATACACGGAAGTCACATCATCACCACCACGCTGCGGCTGCTGCTATCGTAGGCGGAACAGGGGTGGTTGGAAGTGTGACTGGAGGTGGTAACACCACTGGTGGAGGAAGCAGTGGCGGGGGAGTTACGGATTACACTTCCACTGCCGCCAGCAACAACAACAATAACAACAACACTACCACCTTCACGATTAAATTTCCACCTACCGCATCGATCTCTTCTAGCAATTCCACACCGGGTAAATCTTACAAAATTACGTTTACATTGCACATTACTTATATGCACATGCACCTAATAATCATTTCAAGCACTGACTGATATACAAGAAATTATGACAGACGCATGCGCACATTTTGATGAGATTTTAAGAATGTAAATCATCATGTTAGGTATGTTATTATGTACATTTTTATATACAGCGGTTCAGTATACAAGTACATCGGATATATAGAGAGATATCGCGCTTTCATCATATAAACCGGCTGCGAGTTCGTCATCAATCACGTAGCTCACGTTCTATCGCAAAACGATTTTCAAAATTTCTTTGCGAAGCAACTCAAACTATTTTTTTGAACTGTGAAAGGCAAAAAACACTCAGATTACACATCTCGCAATCTGGTATTTTAGTTTTTATCTGAGAAAATCAAATTTTAGGGGCAGGGGAAGGTAAATAATATTTATATTTGCATCGAAATTTCATATATAGATGTGTATACACGTCTTCTTCTACTACATACCTTGAAATAAGTTTATACAATGTAAGCGAACGGACCCGTATATTTTCTTGATATGTTAAATATGTACTGGCATTATTTTCCCTGCCAAAAGTAGACAGACACGCAGTGTAATGTTACCATTTATTATGATGATATTATGATTATGTATATCCGTAATCATAAGCATCTTGAAACATCATAAGCAAATTGCGTGGGAAAATGGACAAGAATTTTATCACGTACTGACATTACCTCTTCTTGACGTTGTCTTCTTTTTTGTCTTTCTTTTACCAGTACACCACCACCGGTGATAAGATAAAGTAGGTATATGTTAAGGCGACGAAAGAAAGATACGCTGAATGTTATTTACGCCATGAATTACTCTTTCCTCGATGAAAATTCAGCCGGACTAAGAAAAGTATTCAACACGATACCGAAAAGTAAACCATGTATTCACTCATTTTTATTCAAACGTACAATACCATACAACACCAGAATAGAATCTAACAACGAAACACTTGACGATGAATTTTGATAAATGCGCAGTTAGTTAAACCCAACGTAAAAACCTGTTAAAACTTTAACAGAACAAGCTGCTAATAATTATTTATAAAGAGTTAATATGTTAAATATATAAAACAAGCTTGAATTGGATTTGCATAAGAATGTCAGTGATTGTGGAAAGGTAAAAATAGGTATTTGATTGCCCGTTTTATGAAAAGATTATCAATAGATTCTGTTTTTAGGGTGGGAAATAATCTTTCACAATATTCCAATCAAGTGTGTATGATATAGATATGATATAAGGTGTTTTACTGTAATACGATTCTCCTTTCCCCTTTGCACATTGGGTTTCTTATATGACGTGTCTAAGGGAAGCTTACAGTTAGCCTTTCATGAAATTCATTGTCCATCGTCCACAGAATTAGAGGGGCATTTAACATCCCTAACCAACAAGCAAACCCTATCAGTAGCTACTTTTACGAGAATTGAATATATCAAACCCTTTCTCTCTGTTCGTTGTTGAGCCCATTCGCTTGACTTGATCTAGTTACGTAATTGGGAACACCAGCGTTCCCTAAACATTTGGATCCGTAGTCAATAGACCGAAAATAAAAAAGCGTACTTTGTGTTGTTAATAATGTAGTATACATATACATGAGACGTTTGTCTACTTCACTCACTCTCTACACGGTAGAGAATCACTCGTGGATATTATGGTGGTGTGGTGTTCTGTTGCCTGTTTGTGAGGGCTGAACTGCAGGTGGTCCCTGATTCTCAAAAACCAAGTTGACAGGTTTCATTCTGCCTATTAACCAACAACTGGAAGTCAACATTTTTAGGCTTAAATTTCAAATTACATTGTATTGTAAGCATACACACATATGCATATTTTCGTGCACAAGTTTTATAAGTCGATTATAGATTTGGATTTCATTAAACCAAATCCACACCTCATTTTCCCTTCATTTTCATAATACTCCCATTTTATATTTTACGATTAGGTACGATTACATTTCTCGCAAAAGGATAACGGTAATATATCAAGCAATTATTTCAATAATTAATAAACGAGTGGCACATTAATTAGAAGCTTGCATATTATGATGGCTCCAACAGCTTCTGTCAAGTTATTGTGCAGCAAACCAACCAATTACAATGTTCCTTATATCTATGCATATTTCTCGCATGAATTTACTACACTACATTTAGCTTTTAGCCTATAATTTTCAATCATGTCATAAAACAATAATTCAGTTTTGTTTGAGTAACTGGAAATAATGTAGGCAGAGAAACTCCTCTTTTATTTAATAAGCCATTTGCTGGCTGAACTCAATTCTATAATGACTACCCTGGCCTGGGTCCTGTTTCCTCTTTCTCATTCCATTTCATGAAAATGTAGTGGGATACAAAAATTTGTCCTCTTTTTCTGATAAGGCAAGTCAGGCAGACACAAATAAGACACTTGTAGTTGGTAATTTTTGTGAATAACTATGTTTCATACTTTTTTCAAGTTTTGAATGTCTGCTAATGATATGTATCCCGTCCAATGATACGTACAACAAACCACGCTTCCACATGAAAAGTCTGGAAACTGAAAGGCTATTGTGTATAATATGATGGTGCTGCTGCTGCTACTGACGATGATGATATTTGTGTAAGAGTGTTTCGTGCATGGAAGAAGATAGGAAATGTTGAAAACCACAAACATCCTGAGTTTATTACACATGATAAAACTATATATTTTCCCTCTTGTCAATAATAATATATTTATGCATAATGGATCGTCTCCGAGTGTATGTGTGTGTGTGAGTGTGTGCATACTTACTTGTCAGTGAAACAAGATGTATCTACACACAGAGCACATAAACTATCAAGTTTTTTGTGTAGCCCCCGTGCACAGCAAAATATTCAGAATTGCTCTCAAAAAATACAAATGAAAAATATGTCTATAACGAACAGACTTTTACATTAACAAGTTATTGTTCTCTTACTCAATATCCGATAGCAAAATGAGTTGTTTTTTGTAATTTTTGTTCATTTCGTTTTTCTCAGAATTTTATATCGCGTCATTATTAGATATATACTAAATACGTGTGTCTGTAATAAAAGCAGCAATGTACATAACAACTTCCATTTTGTTTTAAAATTTTCACGTTTTTAAGAATTTCACGAAATTGTTTCTCAATATTTTATTGGATATTCAATTAATGAATTATCAAAGTTTAATAGGAAGAGGAAAATTAATGCTTCAATGTTTACAATGATATGTACACAAGTATATGCACAATTTAATATTCAATCAATATTGCAACTCTATGAATAATAAATTCCATTTTATTTCAATGATAGATCAGATTGATACGTGCATTGGTAGTAACAAACAGATACTTTTCAGTGGCAAACGAAAATGACAGAACTTGATTACTAGTAGAGCAGAATGGGCTTCCACACGCACCCTTTCCGTCGGACTGTTTTTTGTGAAGTAGGAAATGAGTAAACCTTACCAAATACATGTGCATTTTGAGATTTTTATGTAGATTTTAGTCCCTGTCGATTTTACTCAGGTTTATTTTCTAGGCTTCTATGCAATGGACCTCAAAACACAAATTGTAGCGTTTTTACTTGCCGTCAGGTCAGCAGTACCGTATCATCAAATAAAATTCAAGACTCAAGTATGCAATATCGGCCTTATAATATATTTAAAATCAATCGGCGTATATACTATTTTTTCTTTAAACTCGACAGAGTACATTTTTACGTGATTATTTTCAATTTTCTTGTTAATGCTGTTGCGTGCAGCGAAACAGACGTCGTACTTTTTGCTTTTTATTTTGTAGTCCACGATCCTCTTCATTTTAAGTATATTTGTCCGTCCTCCGTGCATGGAGCTAGCTGAATGCAGTCCTCTCCGCAGCAACTGTATATTTACCCCAAAAATATCAAATTATTGTTTTTGGGGTTTTCACCTGTCACTTTCAATCCCCATTTTTTGACAGGAGCACCCACTGACAAATTGTAATGAGAAGTGTGTGGTGCCGTGATGGTGGTGGCACCAGTGGTAAAGCACAAGATTGCATTTAAATCTAAAGCGTGGTATTGTTTTATATGATATCCAATTGCGATATTATGGTACAATATGGTATATCATTGTAAGACAAGCCAAACCTTTATTATGTAATGAAGAAGGAACACAGAATACCTCAAAACGACGAAAACCATAAGGCGGCCGGTGTGGTCTTATTCCTATTGAACACTTTGTCTTTGTATGGCATTGTCGTCCTTCAGTTCGTGGGTGGCTTTTTGGCTTTTTCTAATATGTGGCCGATGTGTGCATAATAATCGACTCAAGAAAATTCATAACAATATAAGTGTGATAGTTAATTAAACAATGCTTCCGATCTGAGGCTAAACGGGAAGGTGTAATATTTAATATTTTCATGTAACTTTTGTTCTCTCTAAAAAAAATTGGGTATGTGTGGGGTGGGAACAATATACAGCAGTAATATATATGAAAACAGAGAATGGGGGATTTTGTGTAAGAAATTCATTTCGTCGTACCTGAAATTTGTAAACAAAGGCGCACAATATTCTGCTGGTTTTGTGGTCTGAATTTTGAATCATTCCAACTATTTTCAAACGTCATCTGAAATAAACCCAACTAAAAACTAATCAAAAGTGGCATGTGTGCGAAAAAATTCGAATGCCACACTTAACTCGTTGTTTTGAGTGCTGCTGTGGGTTGTCTGTCGTTTTTGCGTTTTTGCATTTTTCCCTTTACCAACCCAGCCCACAAAATCTATTTAAATTTTGAAAATTTGTAAACAAACCAAAACCGAATAACAGCTCAGAGAAACCATCATGGTTATTATGGTTTTCACACTGTTTGCTCTTTGTGGCTACTTATCCAGTAGTAAAACTCAGGTTTTCGTGGGGTGTCGTGAGACACCTCTGTACAAAAAGTACATACAGCCTGCAGCTTTCCTTTCCTTGCGTATTTATGCTTATCTGCGTACAGCCCCCACTAGTAGAACTCATTGTTGTGCACATCACTAACTACTGAACCGTCTATATGGTATTCGGTCGCGTTTCGCGTTAATCGTTATATGAATTAACCATCATTACAAAGTTATCCTAAACCTTAGTTTTACGGGTGCATTTGGGTCTTGATAGTAACATTACTGGTTTGCAGTGAAAGATGATTGATTGTTCCTACTGTGCTTTTTATTCACCGGATGGAGCTAAAAATCTAAGAGCTCACCGAAACGTGCGTTTTGGAAATTCCTGAAAGGAAAATTGAGCATTAACTGGTAATACACAATGATTAGGTTTTTGACGGGCAGGCAGGCACCCAATAATTTGGAACTAATGATTTCAATGCCGGTTCTGGAGAAAATTTAGGGAGACACAGCATCTCTTTTTACCAATTGAATTTATAAAAAAAATTGTTTCATGCTGTCTCTGTTTCTATTTGATATATATATGAGATCTAAACTATACTTGTGTTCTTACTGGATTTTTTTTTTTGTTTTTCATGTTGTGTAGAGGTGCCAAACGCAATTACGTATCCGACAGATGCGTCCGGTTGGACACATTCGGCATACGGCACCACCGCTGTTGGAGCTACCTCATACTCAAATCTTGCTCAGAGTGCTTATGCGGATATTACTGGAGAACCTTTCACCACAGGTAAAACAGCGTAAAATATTATTAATTGTATAAACAGTATTTGCGGTATTAAATAGGTCTATATATTTCATTACAGCGTATATTCCGACCTCTGACCCCTTGTCAACAGCAGACTACTTTAGCAGCAGTGCAGCGGGTGGAGGTAGCAGTGCCGCCACTGCTGTCATTGTCAGTCAAAACCAGTCTTCCTCCGGGTCTGGTGCAACTTACCACCACATGACTACATCTACCAGTCCAATTCATCACTCGAGCGTGCTTGGAGGCTCAACATCATCCTCCCAAAACAATACTTCCTCATCTCCAACTCATTCCTCTTCTGGTTATACTCATCACCACCATCATACTTCCAGTCATCATCATCCCCCATTTTATCACTCATCCAGTTACTACAATTCCAGCAATAATTTGTCCTCTTATTACCATCATCATTATGGAGGTGGCACAGGTGGTGCAATCACTGCTGGCACTGCAACCGGCGGGGCTAGTACAATGTCCGCTGCTGGGAACGTTCTTTACTCATGTAGTCCGTCAGCCGTAGCCAGCTCCGCGGGAGCTGGGGCTGGAATGATTCCATTGATCGAAAAGTCCGATTTAACTATTTCTGCAATGTACGCGTCCAACTCACTTCATTCATTGTCATCCCTAGCGGCTGCCGCCAATGGGGCTGGGATGGGCTCCACCGGAAACGTTCATTTATTAGGACATCATTCTTTTCCTCATCATCATCATCTTCATCATCACCAACTAGGTGTAAATGAAGAATCCGAAACGGAACAACAGCAACAACATGAAGTTAAAATGGGTTCCAATGGAAGTCATCATGATGAGTTGGGTGGGGACTCCACTATCGGAAGAAACTCCAATGAAGGTAGTGCCCCTGGGGGAAGTAGTCAGGCACAAACGGCTGGTCCAGCTGACAGCATTGGTGTATGGAGGCCTTATTGATACATATTAGAAACATTTTGTAAAGTTACCAAATCTCAGTGGATTGCAAGTATTATTCATAGTTGATTGTATTAATATTATTTAAAACATGACACATGCCCTTAATTTTATTTTTAATGTCAGATTTTAAGATATGCTAATGTTTGCGAATATTATCTAATGACCTTGGGACAATTACTAACTTGTAGTTTGTAACTGCCAGGGATGTTGTTTTAAAATTTACATGTTCTACACATAGACTTCTGTCCAGTGTCTAGCAAACCAAGTCAAGCTTTTCTA